>PVKU01013621.1:0-27740 GCA_004027475.1 Anoura caudifer
CTGGCAGCTGACTTCTCAATGGAAACACTCCAAGCTAGAAGAGAATGGCAAGAAACATTCCAAGTAATGAGAACCAAACGCCTGCAACCAAGACTACTTTACCCAGCAAGGCTTTCAATCAAGATAGAAGGCCAAATAAGGAGCTTCCCAGACAAAAGAAGTCTCAACGAATACACCTCTACCAAACCAGTTCTGCAAGAGATGCTGAAGGGACTGTTTTAAGGAAAGGAAGGAAAATGGAGAGAGAGAGAGAGGAACATAGGTAAGAAAATGGCAATGAATCAGTAATATTATCAATAATAACCTTAAATGTAAATGGATTAAATGCTCCAATTAAAAGGCATAGAATAGCTGAATGGATAAGAAAGCATGACCCACACATATGCTGCCTACAAGAGACCCACCTCAGGACAAAAGACCTACACAGACTCAAAGTGAAGGGCTGGAAACATATTTTCTAAGCAAATGGACAGGAAAAAAAAAAAAGCCGGGGAAGCAATACTCATATCAGACAAAATAGACTTCAAAAGACAAGCCATAAAGAGAGATCCAGAAGGTCACTTCATAATACTCAAGGGAAGAATCCAGCAAGAAGACATAAGCATTGTAAATATATATGCACCCAACATAGGAGCACCTAAATACATAAAAAAAATCTTAGAGGACTTCAGGAAAGATGTTGACAGCAACACAATTATAGTAGGGGATTTTAACACCCCATTGTCAAAAATGGACAGATCTTTCAAACAAAAAATCAACAAAGATATCGTGGCATTGAACAACATTCTGGATGAAATGGGATTAACTGATATATATAGAGCCCTTCATCCCAAAGAAACTAAATACACATTCTTTTTTAATGCACATGGAACATTTTCAAAGATAGACCACATGATAGGACACAAAACAAGCCTCAACAAATTCAAGAAAATTGAAATCATACCAAGCATTTTCTCTGACCACAAGGGACTGAAACTAGAAACCAACCCTGATGGGAAAAACCCCAAATCCTCAAAATCATGGAGATTGAATACCATGTTATTAAACAATGAATGGGTCAAGAATGAAATTAGGGAAGAAATTGAAAAGTTTCTGGAAACAAATAAAAATGAACTCACAACAACCCAAAACTTATGGGATACAGTGAAGGCAGTCTTCAGAGGGAAATTCATAGTGATACAGGCCTACCTAAAAAAGATAGAAACATTTCAAACAAACAACTTAACCCTACACCTACAAGAACTTGAGGAACAACAACAAAGACAGCCCAGAGCAAGTAGAAGGAAGGAAATAACCAAGATCACAGCAGAATTAAATGACATAGAGACTAAAAGCACAATTCTAAGGATCAATGAATCCAGGAGCTGGTTCTTTGAAACAATAAACAAAATCAACAAGCCTTTAAGCAGGCTCATCAAGAAAAAAAGAGAGAGGACCCAAATAAACACAATCAGAAATGAAAGAGGAGAGATTACAACAGACACCACAGGAATACAAAGGATTGTAAGAAATTACTATGAAGAACTATATGCCAAGTAATTTGAAAACCTAGGTGAAATGGATGAGTTTCTAGAAAAATATAATCTCCCAAAACTCAATGAGGAAGAAGCAGAAAGCCTAAACAGACCAATAACAGCAGAGGAAATAGAAGCTGTAATCAAGAAAATCCCAACACACAAAAGCCTGGGACTGGATGGATTCACAGGAGAATTTTACAAAGCATTCAAGGAAGAGCTAACCCCTATCTTTCATAGACTATTCCAAAAAATCCAAGAAGATGGAAAACTCCCAAACTCTTTTTATGAAGCCAGCATCATCCTAATCCCCAAACCAGATAAAGACACAACAAAGAAAGAAAACTTTAGGCCAATATCGCTGATGAACATAGATTCTAAAATTCTCAACAAAATATTGGCAAACCGCATTCAACAATACATTAAAAAGATCATACACCATGACCAAGTGGGATTCATCCCAGGGATGCAAGGATGGTTCAACATTCGCAAATCAGTAAACGTAATACATCACATAAACAAAAGCAAAGACAAAAATCACATGATCGTGTCAATAGATGTGGAAAAAGCATTTGATAAAGTACAGTACCCATTTATGATAAAAATCACTCAGCAAAGTGGGAATAGAGGGAGCATTCCTCAACATAATAAATGCCATATATGAGAGACCTACAGCCAATATCATACTCAATGGGCAAAAATTAAAATCCTTTCCACTAACATCAGGAACAAGAAAAGTTTGTCCACTTTCACCACTTCTATTCAATATAGTATTGGAAGTCTTAGCCACAGCAATTAGACAAGAAAAGTAAATAGAAGTCATCTAAGTCAGAAATGAAGAAACAAAACTATCGTTGTTTGCAGATGGCATGATAGTGTACACAGAAAATCCTATAGACTCAGCCAAAAAGCTGCTTGACCTAATAAATGAATTTGGCCAAACAGCAGGATACAAAGTCAATATTCAGAAATCAAAGGAATTTTTGTATACCAACAATGGAAGAGTAGAAGCAGAAGTCAAGGAAAAAATCCCATTTGATATAGCAAAAAGAAAAATAAAATACCTAGGAATAAACCTAACCAAGGAAGTAAAGGATCTATACTCAGAAAAATACACAACACTGAAGAAAGAAATTAAGGAAGACACAAACAAATGGAAACATATACTGTGTTCGTGGGTTGGAAGAATTAACATCATTAAAATGTCCATACTACCCAAAGCAATTTACAGATTCAATGCAATACCTATCAAATTACCAATGGCATATTTCACAAATATAGAACAAACACTTCAAAAATTTATATGGAGTCATAAACGACCTCGAATAGCTGCTGCAATTTTAAGAAAGAAGGGCAAAGTAGGAGGGATCACAATACCTGACACCAGACTGTATTACAAGGCCACTGTAATCAAAACAGCCTGGTACTGGCACAAAAACAGGAACAAGGACCAGTGGAATAGAACAGAGAGCCCAGAAATAAACCCAATTCTCTATGGTCAATTAATATTTGACAAAGGAGGCAGCAACATAAAATGGAGTAAAAGTAGCCTCTTCAACAAGTGGTGTTGGGTGAACTGGACAGCTACATGCAAAAAAATGAAACTTGAGCACCAGCTTACACCATACACAAAAATAAACTCAAGGTGGATAAAAGATTTAAATATAAGCCATGACACCATTAAAGTCCTAGAGGAGAACATAGGCAGGAAAATTTCAGACATTTCACGTAGCAACATTTTTAGTGATATGTCCCCTAAAGCAAGGGACATAAAGGAAAGAATAAACAAATGGGATCTCATCAAAATAAAAAGCTTCTGCATGGCTAAAGAAAACAGTATTAAAATAAAAAGAGAGCCAACTGTATGGGAAAATATATTCACCAATGATACTTCAGACAAGGGTTTAATCTCCAAAATATATAAAGAACTTAAACACCTCCACTCTAAGAAGACAAGCAACCCAATTAAAAAATGGGTAAAGGACATGAACAGACACTTCTCCAAGGAGGATATGCAGAGGATCCAGAGACACATGAAAAGATGCTCAATATCTATTGCTATCAGAGAGATGCAAATTAAAACCACAATGAGATACCACTTCACACCTGTCAGAATGGCCATCATAAATAAAGCAACAAACAACAAGTGTTGGAGAGGTTGTGGAGAAAAGGGGACCCTAGTGCACTGTTGGTGGGATTGCAGACTGGTACAACCACTATAGAAAGCAGTATGGAATTTTCTAAGAAAACTGAAAATGGATCTACCTTTTGAGCCAGCAATTCCACTGCTAGGATTGTATCCTCAGAACCCTGAAACACTAATCCAAAAGAATCTATGCACCCCAATGTTCATAGCAGCACAATTTACAATAGCCAAGTGTTGGAAGCAACCTAGATGCCCATCAGTAAATGAATGGATCATGAAACTATGGTACACTTACACAATGGAATTCTATGCAGCAGAAAGAAAGAAAGAACTCCTACCCTTTGCGACAGCATGGATGGAACTGGAGAGCATTATGCTAAGTGAACTAAGCCAGGCAGTGAAGGACAAATACCATATGATCTCACCTTTAACGGGAACCTAATCAACAGAACAAACAAACAAGCATAATATAACCAAAGACACTGAAATTGAGAAGGGGTTGATAGTCACCAGAGGGGAGAGGGGAGGGAATTTCAGGGGAAAAGGAGAAGGGTTTGGAGCAACAAGTATAAAGGTCACATGGACAAAAACTAGTGGGGGTGGAAATGGGAGGGCTGGGGTGGTGGGCTGGAATGGGAGCAAAAGACAGAAAACTGTACAAGAACAACAATTAAAATTAAATTAAATTAAATTAAATTAAATTAAATTAAATTAAATTAAAATAAAGTAAAATAAAAAGAAGTATAGGTGACAGCCTAGTCTTGCAACTGGCATTTGAAATGTGTATGTGTGTTGGAGGGACAGGGTGGAAACAGTCTTGTGATACTGAGAGCTTAACTTGTGGGATCTGATGCTATCTCCAGGTAGATACGATGCTGGTGGCACCCCAAGAGGCCGACAGAGGTCTCAACCTGATACTGGGGTCCAGGTTCTTGTCACTACACAACACAAGAAAGAATGAGAGAGCAAGATGGAAAGATTTAGCAATGCACAGTAAATTTATTAAAGCAAAAGAACATGCTCAAGAAGTGAAAGCAGAACCTTGAAGAACAAGACACCCTGATGGGGACTGAGTGGAAGGTTTTTATTAAACATAGGCAAAGGGGAAGAGAAAGAGTGGTCTTTGGCTTCTGACACTTGTGGGGTGACTGCCAACACAGCTGATCTTTGTCCCTCCCCTCCGGATAGTAATTTCTTTTATGGCCCTCCTACAACTGTCATGGCATTTCAGGGAGGGTGGAATTCTCCAAAAACTGCAATGCAAATTTATTGTGAAGATATGATAATGACCTTATTGGTCAGTATGGTTGGCAAATCTGGTTGAGACCAGTTTTTCTCTCAACTACTGGAATTTGGAGAAGGGGAATCGAAGAGCAAGTGGTCAATAAAAGTCACATCGGTGATATTCCAGTCAGGATGGAAAAGGGGAGGGGTAGAGCTTGAGACCTTTGTTCCCTATTCTAACTCTTCTACCTCAGATAGTGTCAAAAGTGAGTTGAATTATAGGACACCCAGCTAGTGGCCAGAGAGTTTGTGTATGTGTGGTGAAACAGTTCCCACCCTCCCCACATTGGAAATTGGGGTCAGAATCTCCCTTAAGATGGATAAAAGTAAAAATGATCATAGTATAATATCTGACTTTCTCATCCTTTTGGATCTTTAATTTCTCAAGACCTTTTTATTGAGAATTTCATATTGAATAATAGGATCTCTCTTGTTCTGTATCTATATAGTTGTATGCATACTACTTGTGTAGTATTAGGCAAAAAAATCTTATTATGAGTTTTCATGAGGTCCTTCATTATCAGAAAGATCTTTGACTATGAGAGACTAAAAGAATCATATTGGGTCATTTTGTAAATTGAAATGTATTAAAATAAAACCAAATATATTCTAGAAAATCTATATTGAGACATACTAGACATTTAGTAAGAAACATGTGCTTAATTTCCAGAAGTTGTAATATACAAATGTGTGTGCAGTTTTTCCTGAATTATTAGTAATTTTGGAACCCACTCCACTCAGTTTCAACAATCAATCTCAAAATGTGTAAAGGCATAAATTTCAGAGAAACAAAATGTGTGAGATTCATGAAAACAAACTTTTGTCAAGTTTTGTTTACTTCAATATTACCAGTGTCTACAAGAGAGTAGTCATTCAAAAAAAGAGAGAGAGAGAGAGAGAGAAATACTTGTGGAACAGAAGAATATTGCTCTAGGTAGATGGGCATATTTTTGTTACAGGTGATTTCAGGTTTCCAAAGCTACAAACTTTAGAAATTTCTTTGAACATTCCTAGGAAATATTTGAGTGTGACTTTTGTAGCACAACATAATCTTTGCCTCAATGCAATCAAACCTAAGTGCATTACTTAGGTTTCAATAACTGTCAAGGCAACTTTCATAACTACAAAATAAATTTTGACTAATGCAGAACAACTGGGAAACCACGCTTCTAGAGGTTCTCTGCTTTCTTATTACTTCCATCAAACTCTCTACACAAAATTAAGTTAGACAAATGAAAGGAAATGTAAGGATATGTTTTCCATATCAAAATGAAAACAATGAATAACTAAGAGACAACGTCTCCTCCTCCTAGATTTACCTAAAACATTAAGAGTGTAACTTGATATTTAAAAATCATTCACTTTAAATGCATAAGTAATTCCAATTAGATAACAGAAAAATAAATACAACAATAGGAAATGTCTACAATTAAATAGTATGTAATCATTAGTGTAATATTAGAACTGTCCCAGGATGCTTACAATTATAGCCTGAATTCAGCACGGTGGAATTTACCACTGATTCCCAAGTGGGTTCAACTACTGGAAGTATGTAAGTAACAATCATTACAGAAGAGCTATCCTTCAGTCTTAATCTTTAGCACTACATTGTAGAAAGTCTCCAACACATAATATTGGAAAAAAGCATTTAAGAAGAATCCTATAAATAAAGATTAATTTCATCATCTATTATGTTTTCTGGTCACCTTTCAGTTTGCTAAGAAAAGAAATAATGATTTTATAAGAAATATGAGTTTAGTTTAAGAGCCAGAATTGTGACAGCACCTGCATTTGAATATCAACTCTCTTTGTAAGTAAAGTTTCTATGTGAAATTAAGCTGAGGTACAAAATCAGGGAACATAAAAACTCATTGCTTATTTTATTTTATATTTGGAGATTTGCACTACAAATGAAACAGGCAGGAAATTACTAAAATCTCATCTATTACAATATGGAATGGTTTCTGCTGATCAGTTACATCAAAATCTAGTCATTTAGATGATTGCCTTATTAGCAGACTATTTAATGAACATTATTCTCTGATGATGCATTAAATACTTGAAACTTTCCTGTTTTCTCTATAGTTTATGTACTCTTGAGTTAAAAAATAAAAGAGATTTTAATGGCTGTAGTTATAAACATAATATTATAAAATCATGGAGTTTGGCCCTGGCTGGTGTGGCTCAGTGGACTGAGCATGGGACTGCAAAGCAAAGGGTCACTGGCTCTATTCCCAGTCAGGGCACATGCCTGGGTTGTGGGCCAGGTCTCCTGTAGGGGGTGAGAAGAGGCAACCACACATTGCTGTTTCTCTCTCCTCCCCATCTCTCAAAATAAATAAATAAAATCTTTTTAAAAGTATGGAGTTTGTTTTATGGTTTTATATCTTCCATGTTTTATAAAGAATTTCCATGGTCTTCTGGAAGAATTTGATTAATAATTTGACCACTAGGCATATTCTACCCTCCCAGAAAACTCAAATGATAAAGTCTAATAAACTTGGTAAGTCAACAATTGCCTTTATATCAGTCATTCTAAAACCATGCCATCTAATATGGTATCCACTAGCCATAGTAGCTATTTAAATTTAAATTAAAGTAAATAAATTATAAATTTAGCTCGTGGTGGTGGTTCCAGGTGATAAAGAATAAGCATGCTTCACCCTTTATTTCACACTGAACATAAACTTATAAAACTCAAAAATCATTTGAAGGCTGGAAAAAGTAAGTAGTAGCAGGAAGAACATCAAGGAAGTACACCAGAATCTGAAGTCATAAAATCACTGGTAAATTTACCATTCTTCCCCTCTAGTAGCCTATGACTTGAATTCAAGGGAGCCCACAACCTAGAAGTAAGCCCTGTGGCACAGACTGAACTCCAAGAGAAGCATTCTAAACCTGGCTCAAGACTAAGACAGGGAACTCTCGATGCTCAGGGCAGGGAGAAGTTTACTTTCCCCTTTCCGTCATGCGTCCCAGCCACAAGGGGCTCCACAGTAGAATTGACAGTGATAGCTATTTGACCCTGTAAGGGCCAAAATTCCGATGGAAGGGAACTTACTTCCCTGTTCTGCAAAGTTATAATTGAAAGAAGGTAGGACAAAACCTTTTCATTCATTCTCTTTCTTTCTTCTCTCTTATTGGGTCAGAATGTAAGCCCAGCTCACAAAAGTGCCAAGATAGAGAGGGAACACTAAAGCCCCAAGTTTCTAGACAGAAGACTAAATAGAGACACAAGAGATAAAAAAAAAAAAAAAAAAGCACATAGGAAATGATGGAGAAGGAGGAGCTTGGGGAAGCAACCCCCACAAAGTCATTTATGAACTCCTGGCTCTTTGTGATTCTGATTATAATTAGCATCCCAAAGACTTTGAGAACTAAAGTAACTGTAGACTACTTACTGCCTAGGTCCAGACTGACCAGTAGAAAGATACACACTAGGACATATCCAAAAAGCACTACAAAGACTTTGCAAACTAAACTGACATTTAAACCACAGCCCATACAAGGAAACAAGGAATTGAAACTAACTAGAACAATTGCCTTGTTAAAGCAAAAATAGCTACATTCTCCATAGAATTTAACCGAGACTCAGAGTCTCTCATAATGTAACATTCAAAATATCCATTACATAATGCAAAATTACTTGACATAGATGAAGCCAGAGAATCTGAACTCCCATGAGAAAAGAAATCAGTAGACATTAATGCTCAGATTACACAGTTGTTAGATTATATGACTAAAATACTCAAACAAGCAAATGTGAACACACCTGCAACAAATAGTAAAATTTAAAAACAATTTGAATATAAGTATAAGATACAAAAAAGTGAATTTAAAAACAAAAGTAATTAATATAAAATTACGTTGGATGGATTCAATAGCAGATGGAGATGATACAGCAAAAAGTCAACTTAAAGTAATGGAAATCATCCATTTTAACAATGGAAAAAAAGAAATAAAATGAACAGAACCTCAAGAATCACTGGGACAGTGGCAAAAAGTCTCATGGCATGTCATTAGACTGCTAGAGAGAAGAGAGAATATGTGGTGATGAAAAAATATTTGAGGAAATAATGACTGAAAATTTTCCAAATTTGGCTAAAGACATATATCTACAGATAAAAGAGCAAACCCCAACCAGGATAAGAAAAAAAATTCATGCCCACACACAGCAAAATACACCTTGTAAAAACTAAAGACAAAAACAAATAAAATAAAATAAAATAAAATTCTCAAAAGCAGCCAGAGGAAAAAAACACATTAACTTTATAAAACTGATTCAAATGCCTGGATATTTCTCATCAAAAATCAAAGAGGCCAGAAAGAAGTCTGTAAAGACTGATTTCTATGTTTAGTGAAAATATTCTTCAGGAACAAAAGTGAAATAAAAACATTCTCAGATGAGGAAATACTAAGACCTAGTATTAATACTAATACTAATACTTAGCTAGCAGACCTCTAAAATAAATGCTAAAAGAAGCTCTCAGACAAAGGGAAAATAATACTAATAGAATGTTACTTGAAACAACAACAAAAAGAATAATAAGAAAATATAATGAATACCTTGTTAAACATAACAATTCCTGTTGAATTCTTTAAAAATGTTTACAATTGAAAACAAAAATTCTAACATTGATTTATGGGGTTTACAGTATTGATATAACATATAAGACAATTATAGCATAAGGTGGTAGGCAAAGGAAACTAAAAGGTGGTAAGCTTTTTACATTTCAGGTGAAGTGACAAAATATCAATTGAATCATACTGTGAAAAGTTAATCACATATTTTGGAATCCTTAGAACTGCCACTAAAAAGTATATACAGAAAGACATAGTCAAAATTCACAATAGATCAATTAAAACAGAATACTAAATATACACACAGCCAATGTCTATCCAGAAGGTATCTACCCATGTAATATGAAAAGTAGAGACATTCATTCAAGAAGATCAAGAGGATACAAGAAACACTGAACTTAGGACAATGATGCCTTGGCCTCTTTCAAAGTAGGCGCCTTAGGACCTCACATAGTTCTCCTAACTGCCATCAGCTGCCCTGTAGTATTTCCCAGAATCTGATTGATAGCCTGAAATCTCTTCCCTTTCAAAGGTGATTTTAGTTTTGAGAAAAGCCAGAAGTCACAGGATGCCAAGTCTGGGCTCTAGGGGCCTGAATCACCTGGGTGGTTTGATGTTTCACAAAAAAACTCTGCACAACATATGATGCATGAGTGGGCGCATTGTCGTTATGAAGCTGCCAATCACCAGGTGCCCATAGGTGCTGCCTTCTGCAGATGAATATTCAAGCTTGATGCAAAATTTGATGCAGATTCATTGTGGTACTCACTCAGTCATTTTGAATTTGACAGCCACACATTACACATGCTCACTCAATGGCATCTACTGCTCCCACTGACTAGTATAGTGAAATCATCATTGTTCACACATGCACATTCTAGTCCACTCTCCTTGGCTGCCAAGTTACACCAATGTTGCACAAACCATTCTCATTATATTAATAATGGCTGGACATTTTCCAGACAGACCTTGGTGTATATGTTTTATATATATGTTTTATGTTTTACATATATGCTTTTGTGTATGATTTATATGTGCTTTTTATGTATGCTTTTTTTTTGGATGCTTTTTATTTCTTCTTTCTGATTTCTGTGGCTATGTCTTCTAGTACTGTGTTGAATAAAAGAAGTGAAAGCAACATTCCTGTCTTGCTCCTGATCTTAAGGGAAATGCTTATCATTTTTTCTCATTGACCATGATGGTAGCTGTGGGTTCATCATATATGACCTTTGTTATGTTGAGGTATGTTCCTTCTATTCACATTTTGCCAAGAGTTTTTTATCATGAGTGAATGCTGGATTTTATCAAATGGTTTTTCTGTACCTATTGACATGATCTTGTGTTTTTTATCTTTCACTTTGCTTATGTAACATAACATTTATTGATTTGTAGATAGTATATCAACCTGGCATCCCTGGGATAAATCCCACTTGGTCATGGTGTATAATATTTTTAATAAATTGCTAGACCTGATTTGCTAATATTTTCTTGAGGATTTTAGCATCTCTGTTCATCACAGATATTGGCCTATAATTTTCTTTCTTTGTAGTTTCTTTATCTGGTTTTGGAATTAGGATGATGTTGGCTACTTCAAAACAGCTTGGAATTCTCTCTACCCATTGAATTTTTTGGAATAGTTTGAGAAAGATAGGTGTTAATTCTTCTTTGAATGATTGCTAGAACTTGCCTGTAAAAACATCCAGTCCAGGGCTTTTCTTCACTGGGAGTTTTTTTTATTACTGCTTCTATTTCATTAGTTGTAATTTGTCTATTCAGGTTTTCTGATTCTTTCTGATTCAGTTTTGGAAAATTATATGTTTCTAGGAATTTACCCATTTCACCCATTTTGTCCAATTTGTTGGCATATAGTTGTTCACAATATTTTCTTACAATCCTTTGCATTTCTGTGATGTCAATTATTATTTCCCCTCTTTTATTTTTGATTTTATATATTTAAGTCTTCTCTCCTATTTTGTTGATGAGTCTAAATAAAGTTTCATCAATTTTGTTTATTTTTTCAAGAACCAGCTATTGTTTTCATTGATCTTTTGTATTATATTTTAATCTCTATGTCATTTATCTCCACTTTAATCTTTTTTCTTCCTTCTACTTACTCTGTGCTTTGGTTTTTGTTTGCCTAGTTCTTTTAGATGCAGGGTTATATTGTTTATTTGAGATTTCTCTTGCTTCTTTAGGTATGGCTGTGATGCTATCATCTTCCCTTCCAGGATTGCTTTCATGTATGCCATGCATTTTGGGTTGTTGCGTATTCATTTTCATTTGTTTCCAGATAACTTTTGATTTCTTCCTTAATTTCATTGTTATCCTATTCATTTTTAAATAACATGTTATGTAGCCTCCATGTGTTTGAATAATTTTCAGTTTTTCATTGTAATTGATTTCTAGTTTCATACCATTATAGCCAAAGAAGATGCCTGATGTGATTTCAATTGCCTTGAATTCATTAAGATTTATTTTTTATCCTATTATGTGGTGTACTTTGAGAGTGTATATTCTGCTGCTTTGGGATAAAATGTTTTGTAAATATCAATTAAATTCATCTAATCCAGTGTGTCATTTGATACTCTTATTTCCTTGTTGATTTTTTGGGGGGGCCAGGGGAGTTCTGGAAGATCTATCCATTGATGTCAGTGAGGTGTTAAAATCCCCTCCCATGACTGTATTAGAGTATATTTTTTATCTCTTCACTTTCAGTTTGTGTGTATCTTTTACTATGAGGTGGAACTCTTGTAGACAGCATACATATGGGACACATTTTCTTATCCATCTACTACTATATATCTTTTGACTGGAGTATGTAATCTATTTACATTTATGATAGGTACTTGTTTATTGCCATTTTATTATTTATAACTATGTTCCTCTTTTTTATTTTTTCTTCTACTTAAAGCAGACCCTTTAAGATTTCTTACAATACTGATTTGTTGGTAATGAACTTTTTTTTTTTTGGTCTGGGAAGCACTGTATTTTGCCTTCAACTTTAAAAGATAGCTCTACTGAGTAAAGAAGTCTTGGTTTTATTTCCTTGCATTTTTCATCTCTTTGAATATTTCATGGTAATCCCTTCTGGCCTAAAATGTTTCTGTTGAGAAATTAGCTGATAGCTTTATAAGGGCTCCTTTATAGATAACTAACTGCTTTTCTCTTGCTGCTTTTAAGAGTCTCTCTTTGTCTTTAACTTCTACCATTTTAATTATGATGTATCTTGGTGTGGATCTCTTAAGTTTATCTTTATTGGGACTCTCTGTGCTTTCTGAATTTTTATAATATTTTCTTATACCAAGTTAGGGAAGTTTTCAGCCATTATTTCTTCAAACAGATTCTATATCCCTTGCTCATTCTCTTCTCCTTCTGGTACCCCTATGATAAGGATGTTGTTTAACTTGATGTTGTCCCAGAGATCCTTTAGACTTTCCTCTTTGTTTTAACTTCCCTTTTTGTTTTTATGTTTCCTTGGGCACTTACTGTTATCTTGTCTTCTAAATTTTTTATTCAATCTTCTGCCTCATCTAACTTCTCATGAATTGCTTCTAATGTATTCTTCATTTCACATACTGGTTCTGACTGATTCTCTTTTTATGGTTTCTATTCCTTTTTAATATTTACTATCTCTTTGTTTAAGTTCTCAGTGAAATCATCCATTCTTCCCCTAATGTCCTTGAGCATCTTTATTACCATCATTTTGAACTCTGCGTCTGATATTTTGGTTGCTTCCATTTCATTTAATTCTTTTTCTCAGGATTTCTCTCTCCTTTTTTTTATTAGAGGCACACTTCTTTGTCTCCCCATTTTGTCTCTGTGTAGTAGGTATATGTGCTATGACTCCCAAATTTGTTTTGATGGCTTTATGATACAATGGCACAATATTACAGAACAACTGAGCTCAGTGCTCCAAGAATGTTTCTTGTGGATTACATGCACCCTTCTGTTGTAGTTTTGTCTTGAATTCTATTGGCCCTTTTATGGGTGGATTTAACCCTTCAGGCAGGCTGCCTATAAAGATAAACCTTGATCACCAAGTATAAGTTGCTGTGCATGGACTGTCACCAAGGTAGAGTTTTTTCCATCAGGTCTGGTGCCTGCTGGAAAAACCCATTGGGTATGCCACTTCTGTGGCTTGTTGGAACTAGCTCTGGTGTGGTCTGAAGCCCACCAGTAGTTGTGCTGGACCTAGTTCCTCCTGGGTGGGGTCCAGCTACAGGTGGATGTCAGACATTGTGTGTAACTACCTATCTGGAACTGTTTGTGGCTATTCACTGTTTGTGGCCACATCTACTGGGCCTGGATGGGTGTGTGAAGGGCCAATCTGTGTACATCATTTGGCTTCCTCCTGCTTAGAGCTGGGGGAAGATGTATAAAAGATCCAAGGTTCTCTGAGGTTTGTCTCTACCAGTAAGCTACTCTGCCTCCCCCAGAGGTTGCCTGGTCTTCTCCAGAGCCTTCCAAAGAAAGACTGTAGAGTGAGCCTAGGCTAGCCATGATGCATAGATGCTTTCACAAGTAACAAGCTCAGTAGTGTGTGGAGACTGGGGTAGGGAAGATGGGGCTAGTGGGTAACCCCTACTTTGCAGTCAAGCACTCAATTAGGGGAAAGTGGCCCCTATTCCAAAGCCAAATAACTCAATCTCTGTCAGAGTCTCCAACTCTAGTTTTCCCAGGCAGAGCACACCACAGGTTCAGGTTGGGTGAACCAACCGGACCCTTCATGAAAGCAAGTTCAACAGGGCAGCACCTCTGGGGCTTAAAAGGACAGATCAAAAGAGCATCCCACTGGGAGTGATGCCAGCTGATTCTGTGGGATGAGCCCAAGCACTTCGTCCCGGTCCCAGACTATAGCTCCCAAGGAAGACACACTCTGAATGTCCCAGCTCCAAGCAGCATGTATTTTCCCCTGAGGAACTGAGCTCAATCAAGTGAGTCCACCAGGACTTGGGAGGACCCATCCAAACAGTCTCCCATGTGGCATATTGCCAGAAAGTCAACAGGAGTTGGGTGGGTACTTCTTCTTCCCGGAATAATGTGAGCTGAGCTCACAGAGAAGATAGGTATAGACTCTCGCTATGTAGCCACACAACCTAGCATCTGCCCATCTGATTCCCACACAAAAGCCTCCCTGAAAGGTGCTCTGAACACCCCAGCTCTGTGCAACACTGTGATCCCCCTGCACAACTGAACTCAGCAGGGTGGGGCTGCAGAATGGCAGGGTAAGCCAGTGATTAAACAGGTAGGGAAGGGCATACCAGCTGTGAACTCGAGATGAGAAGAAATGGTCCCCTTTCCAAAGTTACACAGTTGAATTAGCCAGAGTAATTAAGCCAGAAAAAGAAATAAAAGACATCCAAATTGAAAGGAAGAAGTAAAACTGTTTACTATTTGCAGATGACATAATATATAGAGAGGAAAACCCAAAAACTTCACTAAAAAATCTGATAGAATTAATAAATAAAATCAGTAAAGTTGCAGGATAGAAAATGAATACAGAAAAATCCTAAAATAATTCTAAAATTAATCCTAAAAGTTAGTTGTATTTTTATACACTAAGAACAAATTTTCACAAATAGGAATTAAGAAAACAACCCCATTTGCATTTAAAACAATAAAATTTCTAGGAATAAGTTTAATCAAGAAGGAAGAAATCTGTAACATGAAAACTATATGACATTGAAAAATAAACATATTCTCAGATGAGGATTAAGAAAAATCTATTAGTCGGACTCTAAAATAATGTATGAGACAATTGAGAAGGTTTAAGTATGTCTTGGATAGAATTAGATGAGTTTAGGAGTCACTGTCTATTTCATTGTTTGTCGTAAGGCATGGCAGTCATGCAAGGAAAAAAAAACTAGCAGTGTAAATGCATGCTGAAGCTTTTGTGGAAGAAATGATGTGTCAGGGACTTGCTTTAAAATACTAAAAAAAGTGAATAAATAGGTGAAATAAGAGTGCCAAAATGTTCGTAATGGGTGCATGAGAACTTGTTACATTCTCTCTACTTGTGTGTTTGTTTGAAAATTCCCATAATAAAAAAATGTCTTTAAAATGTACAGTCTTTTTAGAAAAAATAATATATTCACAAAGAAATAACATTTTGCACAAATTTGAAGGGTTTCATGTAACTGTGAAGAGCATTCCATATTAAGAAGAATATATAGTGAAAGGGAGAAACATTTTAGTATAATTTCAAGAAAGAATGCTGATAGCAAGAAAAGGAGAAATTGCCTTGAGGTTAGAGAAGGTTAGCCCTCCACAACCACAAAAGCAGAATCCAGGTGTGTACAGAAATAGAGAAATGGAGAGGGAAGAGAATTATCCTGTGACCTTTGTAGATATAAATGGTTTAAATCTGCAAAGGTCACAGGTTTTTAAAGGGTTTAAAGGAATGAATGACACAGGATATGAAGTCTGAAGAGCTTACAATTAAAAAGAAAAAGGAAACAAGTCAGATGTCCACGCTAAGAGAGGATATTATAATTATCAATCCGTATTTTTCCAACAGGCATATTATCAAGAACCTCCCAGCTCAAACCTAGCTTGGTTATAAAACCACGATTCCAATGGCCCTAAGGTGTGTGTGTGTATAGTATACACACTAGGTGTGTGTAATATAGCTACTTAACAATTCTAAAACACTTTTGCTTATAAAGAAATTATATTATGAATCATTGTAAAGGAAAGTGTTATTGTAAAATCAATGTTTACTACATATTTTAACATATCGTTGAATATTTATTTTCATGATATGATTTATTTAATGTCACTGTGTAGCCATGCAGGAACTTTAAAGATGAGCATAGTAATGCTTAATTTTCTGAGCCCCCAACTGTACTACAACACTCACCTGCAGCAGAAAGTGCATCTGTCTTATCCTCATTGTATGCCAAACTAGTAGCATAGTACCTGGCCTCTAGGCACTTGATAAATATTTGTTGAATTGAAAATAAATGAAGCTCCATTTCCAGAAATATTGTGCAGGTAATTAAACTGACCCCTCTACTAAGACAACTAGAAAACTTGAACACTTTCAAAAAATATCTGTTTAGAGGCATTTGACAGGAACAAACTTTTGAAGGACAAGGCATTTGAAGGACAAGGATCTCTGGAGGGCATGCTTAGGGAAAAGCTAGGAAGAAACAGTGAAGTGATTGCTATGATAGGGTACAGGTTACATTTACGGAAGAAGGAGTTAGTGATTTGGAAGAAGCATGGGGGAACTTTTCATGGTCCAGAGAATGCTCTTTTTTTTTAACCTGGGTATTTGCTTAGTGATAAACCATTATACTGCCTTTTTATTATGTTTATTGGCATACTTGTTATATATCACAACAAAAATGTTTTTCTCTTAAAGTATTAACAAATCATTTGAAGTTAGAAGTACTTCACAAAGTATACAGGAATTGGAGTAAGAGACAGCATTTTATTTCAGTAAATGTCCTTCTCCTTTCCATCTCAAAGAGAAAATTAGTGGACACCTAATGGGTAGTTCTGGCCAATGTGAGCCATCATATAAAACATTGTGAGAAGAGTCTATGAGGACACAGAGATACCTGAAGATGCAGGCTACACAAGGCCTTTTTTTTTTTTTTTTGCCTCATGCCTAAGATGCTGAAACAGAAAGTACATTTGTCTTGGGCAAAGACCATATAACAAGCTTTTCAGACTGATCATTAGAGCTTCCCCGACACACTCAGAAAAGCTATAGCTGCACAGTGGTAGTGCTAAGAGAACCAAAAATTGCTAAGTGAATACAACAGAGACTTTTCTGTTCACTTTTCAATCAAAGAAGTGAGATAAAGACAAGCACATGTGCAGAGAGCTGTGTATTTCTAATAAGTAAGTCATGTCTAAAAATCCATTAGCTGTTCTTAAGACAGATCTTTAGGAAGACTTCATTTATCTGTTTTACTTCATTAAGAAAGAGGCTTGGGAAAGCTTACTAGACAGCTTTATAAAGTTATCTTTTGACAAGCAGCTGTTTTGCTGGACTGTGGAAAAACTGACAAAAGTTTTATTTTTCATTTTGATCCCCTTTCGGTTTTGTTCATAAGCGAGCTGCCATTTCAGAGCCAGTAACGTCACCATCAGCCTACCGCAGCCCCTCTCTGAGCACGGGAGGGCATTCTTCACTTAACCTTGCTTGGCATGCAGTTTAATCTGGGAATGATAAAAATATTCTAAAATTGTGGCAGTAGTTGCAGAACTCAGAGTCTATACTAAAACTATTAAATTGTACAATTTAAATGTTTAAGTTGTATGGTGTATGAATGTATGTCAATAAAACTCAGAAAAAATACATAAAAATATATGTTCCACGACAACAACAATAAAAAATTTACTTTTCCCCCATGTAAATATCTAGATCCAGTATGAAACTGAAAGGAACACATTGCCCCCATCAGGTCAAATTACCCTGCAAAATAAAATTCTTTAGAAGAAGGAAAATAAACTGAGTGCAGCAAGTATGCACAGAAAAGCAGATATACTCCAAACCTCTGGATCCCATTTAAGGTATTTCCATTAAATGGAATTCACCATTTAATAAAACCTGGCTCTAAATAAGCTTATTTTAAATGAATCACTCTTTAAATAGACAGTTTTTTAAATATTCAATTGTCAGCAATGATTCTTTAATTCTAACACCACGAAATTGGTTGGTCTTAGATCCTTACTTCCCGCCAAGGAAAGTAACCTGAGGCAGGGGGTGGGAGGAAGGGGAGGCACTATCTGTTCTCATTCCATTCCTACAGATTCAATTATTTAAATTTTACTAAAATAAATTCAGAATCATTCATAGGCTCCATATACAGGCCTATCCTATCACATGATATTAATAATGCTCCTCTGTAATTTTTAAACAAGAGCTATATGCTTTATTACTTCTATTCCTTAAACTGTCTTTGAGAAAATCTGGATTTTATTACGTCATTGCAAGTGAAGTAACATTGTGATTAAGCTGATGGTAAAACATACTCCTTAGGAATATGTTGAGATGCTTCTGGAGAGAAAGCTAATGATAGTAAATGCTATTTTAGTATTCAGAAATGTCTTTTTATGTATGGAAACATGCCAGGCACTGTGGGAATTCTCTCATGATGTGAGCTAAACTGGCCATGCCTTGTATGGTATGATTTTAAAGAGATTTTTGTCAAAAAAAAGTTCCCCACTTGCCTGATTAGATGTAAGAAATTTCCACATCAATTACTTTTTAGTTTAAGATATTAAGTCTACAACCCAAGCTAGGAATGCTAACTTACTAAACTTACCAAATGATCTAGTGTTAGGTAGTCTCTGAAGAGCAAATGTGCAAGATAGGTAAATCCTAATGGGAGAAACGGTAACAGAAAGAGGGAGAGAGAGGAACAGTGTGGTGTGGAGTACCACAGCTGTATGTCCTTTTGCTGGGAGGGAGGTGCCTGGAGAACTTAAAACTATTCTTCATATTGTAACTCAAATGTCAAATCTTTGTTGAAACCTTTCTTTTTTGCTAAAGAGTACTTATTTACAATATATATTTAAAGTATTTTTTCTTTAAGTAAAATATACATAATTTTAAAGTGAGGACATACAGCTAGCACCCATA
This sequence comes from Anoura caudifer, assembly GCA_004027475.1. Taxonomy (NCBI): domain Eukaryota; kingdom Metazoa; phylum Chordata; class Mammalia; order Chiroptera; family Phyllostomidae; genus Anoura; species Anoura caudifer. The sequence goes on from PVKU01013621.1 coordinate 19,124, forward strand.
TCAAGACATAATATTATTAGCCGCCAAAAGCCCTCCTTATGCCCCCTCCAAATCACTACCCCCAAAGTAACCACCATTCTGAATTCTAACATAATAGCTACTTTTGCCTATTTTTTAATTTTATTTGAGTGGAATCCAGCTTTAGTAGATACTACCAATTTTCTCAAGTGATTTTACCAGTTATATTCCCACCAGCAGAGTTCAAAAGTGCCATTTGTTCCATATCTTTTTAAACACTTGATGTTTTCCACATTTTTTTTCTTCTTTTGATCTCCTTGGTTGCACAGTGATATGTTATTATAATTTGAATTTGAATTTTTGGAGTGACTAGTGAGGTAAGGCACTTTTCATATGTTCATTGACAATTTGAATATCCTCTTTTGTGAAGTGCCCATTCAAGTCAATTTATTCATTGAATTTTTTTCTTATTGATTTGTAATGTTCCTTTATATTCAAGATATGTCTTGACATTACAAATATCCATTTGAATACACCACAAATATCACCTTCTTTTTGGTGTATTTTGTTCTATAGAAGAGGTTCCTTATTTTAATATAATTTTGTTTAATTATGTTAGTCTTTTAATGTGAATGTTTTTATGTTCTGCTTAAAAAACAATGCTTATACAGATGATATAACATAGAATTGTACACTTGAAGCCTATATAATTTTCCTAACCAATGTTACCCCCAATAAATTTAATTTTTACAAAAAGAAATAAAAATATTGCCTACTCCAAGGTCATAAAGAAATTTTTATATATTTTATTCAAAAAAATTTTAGTCATACCTTTAAAAATTGTGTACCATCTAATTAATACAGACTTTTGTGTATGATGTGAGGTAGCTATCAGCTTTTTTTATTTCATCTAATTAACACAGCATTTTTATCAAATGTGCTTCAATGACACTATTTTCAGAAATCAATGAACCATTTTTATGTGTGGGTCTATTTCTATACTCTAATTTGTTCCATTGTATTATTTGCCTATTCTCCCGCCAATATTATATTCCCTTATTTACTATAGATTTGGTCCTTTACATTTCCATAATCCAACTTTGTTATGGAAAACATTGAGGTAGCTTACATAGGCAGATTAAAACACACATGCAAAAGATAATGAATGTTCTAGCCACATACAAATCTCCTGTCATGAGCAACTATACACACATACACAAATCCATTTGTATGCCTCTGCAAGTCACCAAAACAGCCAGGAATGAAGATTACAGACAGAAAAGAAAAACATTAAAGTTAACCACTTGGGTTTTATTGCTGCTTTTCCTATAGAGCATTGTTTATATCTAAGCAACACAAGCTGTATACTGGACATGCCTTTCTAAAATAACTTAGTGAAGAATTTTTAAAACTTAAATTTAAGACATTTGACAATCTCATTGATCTGGGAAGGTAAGAATTGGAATTCAGAGCTCATTAACGTGGATGGGCTCTGGTTATCATCCCAGGCTTTCCTTAAATGACTACATCCTTAAATGACTACACCATAGGAGTAAGGGCAAAACAGAATATAGCATGCCTTAAAAAGAGTAAATCATTGCAAGTCAATTTTCCCTGGTTAGAACAATGTGGTCCCCCTCTATTTAAACTGCCTGCCAGAAGCTAAAATTTCAAACAAATATATGAAGAATGCATGAAGTATCAAATTGAAATTCTAAAAAGTAAAAACTAAGTTTTATAATAAATAAAAATTGTAACATTAAGCAGAACATAGTGGAATACAAACTAATGAACTGGAAGATAGGTCAGTATAAAATATCTTTACTGAGGCACAGAATGAAATAAAATAGAGAAAAATAATGAACATAAAGGATGCTATGAGAAATTCTAGCATACATTTCAAAGAGCTCTAAAAAATAAAGTGATAAATAATGTGACTGAGGCAATATGTGAGAAGATAATAAACTCACACTTTCCCAAGGTGATGAGATACGTCAAGTTAAATAGCCAACAAGTGTGATAATCTACAACAAGTGTGACAATATGCCCAGTAAGTACTCCTGGGCATATTAGAGTAAAACAGCTGAAAACTAAAAACAAAATAATCTCATAGGCAGTCAGGAAAATAAATACACATACTTTCAATGGAGCAAAAATATGACTTGCAGTCGACTATTCAAGGGAAATGATTAAAGTGAATATACAGTGGAATATATCTTGAAAGCACTGAAAGTCTGTAACTGCCAACCTGTAATTATATACCTTATGAAATAAAGGCAAAATAAGATGTTTCCAGACAGAGCAGAGATATCAGCAATATACCCTAGAACAGAATTCTTACCAGGGAGCCCATGGTTGCAAATGATAATATTTGTATGAGGGTTACAATAGACTTTTGGAAAGGTGAACTAAAACTTTTAGGGGAAATAAGGCTTTTAAAAGAATGATTATGCCTGTATGATAACTGGACATGTGCCAGGGACTGTCAATCTGGGTAATGGACATTTCATCAACCTGTGTATTACCAGTATGTTGCATATACGTAAATTTCAAGCCTTAAAGAATAAAGTAGACACAGAAATGTAGCTGTCTCCTGATAAACAAGTGCTGGCCCAACTGCATTTTATTGTGCAGCACAGCTCCCAGACATTTGTTCTTATTCCACTGAGAGAGTTCAGAAACACAATTGCCAACAGGGTCTTTGGTTAAATTTAGAGTCAGTGATATATAATCATATTCAGACTGGGGATGAATTGTACACTAAAATATACCATGTGGTATAATGTCAATAATATGTTTTAAAACATTTCAAATTATCACATTTGTATGTTTTGTATTTAAAATCATGAACTGGTTAATTCTTATAATTTTTGTATTTTGTTTCTGTGTAGTAAAATAAGAGCTTAAGTTTTATCATCCTGTTTGTAAAGACTTCTCCACAAAATGTTAAAGTAGTAAATGGCCATTATTCCCAATAAATGACAAATGAAAGACAATTATCACAATATTCTCTTTTAATGACATCATTTATTGCAGTGTTGGTAAGATTTTGCTGTCCTATGTAAGAACATTAGTCAGATGCAGATTTGTGAAATTACATGTTTGTGAAAAATATCTTGCAGTGAATATGAATGTTATGTCTTTTATGAAACTTATATTTTTTCTTTATTTAAATCATTACTTTTCAATTACAGCCAACATGTAATATTTTATTAGTTTCAGTTGTACACTCAAGTGATTAGACATTATATTACTCACTTATTATCCTGATAAATCTCATACCCATCTGATAACATACAAGGTCTGTCCAAAAAAAGTCCAGCCATTGTTAACATAATGAGAATGGTTTGCATGACATCAATGTAACCTGGCAGCCAAGGAGAGTGCACTGGAATGCACATGCATGAACAATTATGACTTCACTGTACTAGTTGGGGGAGGCATTAGATGCCTTTGAATGAGCATGTGAACTGTGTAACTGTCAAATTCAAAATGACTGAATGAGTAAAGCAATAAATCTGCATCAAATTTTGTGTTAAGCTTGAATATTCCTCCATGGGAACTATTTGGATGATTTAGGAGGTCATAGCTATGGGCTACTGGTGATAGGCAGCTTCATCAAACAACACACCCACTCATGCTTCATCCTCATGCAGTTTTTTGGCAAAATATCAAATCATCTAGGTGACTCAACACCCCTACAGCTCAGATGTGGCACCCAGTGACTTCTGGTTTTCCCACAACTAAAATCACCTTTGAGATGGAAGAGATTTCAGATCATCAATGAGATTCAAGAAAATAAATAAGGCAGCTAATGGCAACTGGGGAGAACTGTGTGAGGTACCAAGGTACCTAATTTGAAGGAGACTAAGGCATCATTGTCCCATGTACAATGTTTCTTGTGTCCTGTATCTTCTTCAATAAATGTCTCTACTTTTCATATTAAATGGCTAGATACCTTCTGGACAGACTTGCTATATAGTTATTAAAATATTGTTGACTATGTTCCCTATGCTATACTTTACATGTGACTATTCTATAACAATCAATTTGTACCTCTTAATCCCTTCACCTTTTTCACCCATTTCCTCAACCCCCTCATCTGGCAAACATCAAAATATTCTCTGTATCTATGAGTCTGCTTCTGTTCTGCTTGTTCCTTTATTTTGTTTTTTAGATTCAATCATTGATAAATACATTTGCCATATTATTGTTCATATTTTTGTTTTTCTTCTTTTTCTGTTTTTTCCTTTTCTCCTTCTTCTCCTTTTTCTTATTCTTATTCTTGTTCTTGTTCTTATTCTTATTCTTATACTTCAAGAACAACTTTAGCATTTATTATAATATGTGTTTGGTGGTAATAAACTCCTCTAGCTCTTTCTAGTTTGGGAAGCTCTTTATCTCTCTTTTGATTCTAAATGATAACTTTGCTTAGTAGGGTAATATTGGTTGTAGGTTCCTTATTTTCATCACCTTGAATATTTATTTCCAATCCTTGCTGGCCTGAAAAGTTTCTAGTGAAAAAAAAAACCCAGCTTCACAGTCTTATAGAAGCTCCTTTGTAGGTGACTAACTTCTTTTGTCTTGCTGCTTTCAAGATTCTCTCTTTGTCTTTAACCTTTGGTATTTTAAATATGATATGTCTTTAAATATGGTCTGGGCCTCTTGGTTTCATCTTTTTGGCAACGCTCTGTGCCTCCTGGACTTCTATATGTATTTCCTTCACCCAGTTAAGGAAATTTTCTGTCATTATTTTTTCAAGTAAGTTTTCAATTTCTTGATCTCTCTGGTCTCCTGGCATCACCATGATGTGAATGTTGGTATGCTTAAAGTTGTCCCAGAGGATCCTTACACTATAAACATGTTTTAACGTTTTTTCTTTTTGCTTTTTGATTTGTTGGTTTTAACCTCCTTATATTGCAAATTTATGATTTCTCAGCCTCATCTACTCTACTATTGATTCCTTGTAAATTATTCTTCATTTCAATTAGTGTATTCTTCATTTCTGACTGGTTCTTTTTTGTGGTTTCCCTGCCCCTTCTTATGCTGATGAAGTTCTCACTAAGTTCATTGAGTATCCTCATAACCACTGTTTTGAACTGTTTATCTAGTATACAGATTGCTTTTTTTCCATTTTGTTTAGTTCCTTTTCTGGAATTTTGTTCTATTCTTTCATGAGAAGACATATTCTTTTGTCTTCACATTTGATAGATTCCCTGTGTTTGCTTCTATGAAATAAGTACAGCTGTTATGTCTCTCACACTTCATGGAATGGCCATTTGTGGTAGATGTTCTGTAGAGTCAAGTGGCACAGCCTCCCTGATCACCCATGCTGGGTATTCCATGTGCCCCTGTGTGGGCTGTGTATACCCTTGTCTTGTAGTTGAGCCTTGACTGTTGTTGAAACAATTTTAAAGAAAATACTGGCAAACCAAATTCAGTGATCACAACCAAGCTGGATTTTTTGTTAATTATATATTTAAATAATGATTGAAGGTTCATCAATAATTAAAGAAAACATCAGATAAAAATTAACATCTAATGATAGTTTTAAAAGAAAAAAATGCTAACCAAATGAGGAATTGAAGGGAACTTCTTAAACTGGATGAACTTTGAGTACAAAAAAAAGGCCAATTTTATACTTAATGTTAAACTACTGAAAGCTTTTTGCTGACATCAGAAACAATTCAAGCAAATATAGATATCATGACTTATATTCATTATTTTGGAAATGCTTGCCAGTGCAAAAAGACAAAAATTAATTTGTCATTATTCTTGAGTAATATTATTGTGTATGTTGAAAACTAAAATAATCCACAAACTATTATACTATTATAAGCTATTACTATATTAGAACTAAAAAGGAAGTTTACAAAATTCCTTGCTCAAAATTTATGCCAACTAAACTGTATTTCTGTATATCTGCAATGAACAATCAGAAAATTAAATTTTTTAAAAATACCCTTTTATAGCTTCAAAATTCCCACATACCTAAGAATAAATCAAGTATAAGATATGCAAAATTTCTACATAGAAACTTCCACTGCTATTGAGAGAAACAGAATACACCATGATTATGGATTGGAAGACAATATTATAAAAATGTCATTTTTTTCTGCCAAACTGATCCATAGATTCAATTCAATACCAATTTTTGTGGAAATGGACAAGTTGATTCTAAACTTATATGGAAATATGAAATCCCCCAAATACTCACCACAATCTTGAATAAGAATATATTTTGAGCACTTACACTACCAGGCATCAAAAGCTACAGTAAATAAGACAGAATGGTGTTGGCATAAAACCTAGTAATTAAACCAATGGAATAAGGAAGGCTCCATATACAGATTTATAAATACTCAGTTACTTAATTTCTGACAAAAATGCCAGGGCAATGTATTGAGCAAAATATAACAAATAAATGGTATTGGTTTAATCAGACATACATCATTAAAAAGAATGCATGTTGACTCCTTCCTCCACCATACACAAAAATCAATATCAGATGGATTGTATATACATATTTTATAGGTTTAAATGTAAAGGTCACTATGACCACCACAATAAAATGCCTTCACAACCTTGGAACAGGCAAAGAATTTTTAATCAGGACATATATAAGATTGAGATATTGGACTTTATAAAATTGGAAATTCCTGGTCATAAAAAAAGGCATCTTTAAGAAACTGAAAAGGCAAGCCATAGAGTAAGAGAAGTTATTTTCAATACATAGAGTAGACAAAAGTTCTATAAGTAAAATATACAGAAAATTTTCACAAATCAATAAGAAAAAGGCAAAACAACCAAAATATATCTAATGGCCAGTAAGCATATAAAAAGATGCACAATATCATTTGTCATCAGGTGAATGCAAATTCAAACCATAATTAGATGTCAATCCCTATTCATCAGAATAACTAAAATGAAAAAATAGACAATAATAAATGTTAGTGAGGATGTGGAATAGATGCGTCATAGTAATATGACTGAGTAAGTTGGTGTGAAAACACTGGAAATTTTTGACAATTATCAAACTATGATCCTGCAGTTTTTTCCTCTGATTATACAACAGAAATATGAGTGATTTTCACCAAAAAGCATGTACAAGAATGTTCATTATAGCAGTATTCATAAAAACCTCAAACTGAAAACAATTCCAAGGTCTATCAACAGTAGGATGGATACCATACAGCAAAGAAAAGGAAACCACTACTACCACACAAACAACATGGATAGATTTCATAATTGTTGAATAAAAGAAGCAGACACACACACACACAAAAGTGCATGTTGTATTGCTTCACTTGTATAAAGTTCAAAAAGAGCTGAATCTCTACCATAATAGAAGTCAACACAATGGTTCACTTTGTGAAGGGACCAGGGAGTGGCCATGAGGAAGTAAAATGGAGGCTTCTGCTGTGCGGGTAATATTCTATTTCCTGACCTGGATGTGGTTATGCAGTGTAAAATCACTCTGTGAAAATGCATTTAGCTTTTTCTTATCATTGGTACTTTTCTACATATATGCTATGCTTTAAGTGTAAATAAAAGGCAAACATGTGAAGATGGGCTGTGAGCCAACACTAAGATAAATATAAATAGATAACAGCTGGTAGATAGGTGGACATTTGGTATACACCCAGATACTCAAATTACCTATATATTATGCTTGGTTTTTGCTAAATAGAAAAGGAAACATTGTTGGTTAAAGTATTTACATTGCGCATATGATAAAATTTTACCAAATATTTAGGAGAAGTACAACTGTTGTTGGAATTAAAAGCAGATGGGAATATCTTCTGGGCAACCTCATAAACAGTACAATGAGAAGGGGAATTAGCAGCATCCCCAACAATTATTTTTTGTCTCATTTTGTTAGACTATATTTCTGTCAGTTGTCAGGAGAGGTAAATGGAATTACACAAAAATACAGATGAAAACCAATTTTGTGAGAGTCATAGGCAAGAATGCTTCCTCCTTCATCCTTTCCTGTGCTTGCTGTATGTATCTATTATACCATTTACCTCATTCAATCTGCTTCTTTCTTAACAATCAAGCATCTTGCAAATAGCCATAATTAATGTTTTATGACAATAAGTAAATAAATGAATGAGGCACTTGGCACCCAAAAGAAGGTAAAGAATAAATGGCATTAACAAAAACTGTGTCTGCCTTCCAGCCAAGATGGAGGTGTAGGCAGACACACTGTGCCTCATCTCACAAACAAAATTAGGGACAACAAAGATTTAGAAACAAGAAAACAACCAGAATTCAGAAAATTGAACTGTTTGGAAGTCCAGCAACAATTCATCCAGACTGGTAAGAGGGGTGGAGTCATGGCAGGAAAAAGTAGAGGTGCGGAGGTGGCTAGCAGGCCCCAGGTACAGGGTGGTGACTGTGCAGACCCAGTGAGGCCCCACAAGGCAGCTGGCTGACCGGGTGGTCCCACATTCACACACAGATAATCCAGGCAAAGGGGAAGCGGTGGAAGGGACTGGAATCTGAGAGTGAGTAGAGCGAGTGCCATTGTCTCCTCTCAGACCCCACCCCCACATACAGCACCATTACCCAGCAACTGGGCTGTCCCACCCTGGGGAATACCTAAGGCTCCACCCCTCACTATGGAACAGCCTCAACTAGGCCAAAAAAAAAAAAA
>PVKU01013622.1:0-21195 GCA_004027475.1 Anoura caudifer
AATATTCAAAGCCATGGAGAGCAGGGACCTACAATCAAGATGGCTCTCCCCAGAAAAAAATATCATTTAGAATTGAAAAGCCAATGAAGAGCTTCCCAGACAAGGAAAAACCAAAGTAGTTCATTATAATCAAACCATTATTATATGCAGTGTTATAGGGAGTTAGTTAAGAAAAAGAACATAAAAAATATGAACAATAAAATGGCAATAAATTCATATCTATCAACAACTGAATGTAAAAAACAAACCTAGAAAACAGGAAAAACAGAGACAGACTCATGGATATGGAGAGTGTGTTGGTGGTTGCCAGATGGGTGTGGTAATGGAGGAATGGGTGAAGAGGTGAGGGGATTAAGAAGTACAAATAAGTAGTTACAGAATAGCCATGGGAATGTAAAGCATCGTATAGGAAATGGCATAGTCGAAGAACTTGTACACATGACCCATGGACATGAACAATGGTGTGAGGATTGCCTGAGGGAGTTGGGGGTACTGGGTAGAGGGAGGCAAAGAGGGAAAAATTGGGACAATTTTAATTGCATAATAGCATAATTAATAGCATAATTAATAAAATATAATTAAAAGTTAAAAAAAAAAAGAAGGATTTCCAGCCAAGATGGAGGCATAGGTGGATACACTGTGCCTCCTCACACAACTAAAATTAAGGACAACAAAGATTTAGAAACAAGAAAACAACCAGAACTGATAGAAAATTGAACTGTACAGAAATCCAACAACCATTCATCCAGACCGGTAAGAGGGGCGGAGTTCTGGCAGGAAAAGGTGGAGGTGGGTGGACCTGGGTGCGCAGGCAGCAGTGGCTGGCAGATCCCAGGCATGCAGGAGGCGGCTAGCAGACCTCAGGCACACAGGTGATGGCTAGTGGGCCCCGGGCATGGGGTGGCAACAGTGCAGACCCAGTGAGGCCACCCAACGTGGTTGGCTGACCAGGTGGTCCCACACTCACGTGCATATAATCCAGGTGAAGGGGAAGCAGTAGAAGGGACTGGAATCTGAGAGAGAGTGGAGCAAGCACCATTGTTCCCTCTCGGACCCTGCTCCCACATACAGCATCACGATCCAGTGACTGGGCTGCCCCACCCTGGGGAACACATAAGGCTCCACCCCTCACTATGTAACAGCCACAACCAGACCAAAAAACCCCCACAAAAATGGCTCAAATGGGAGAACAGATCAAAACTCCAGAGCCAATTCACCTAGGCAACCAAGAGACAGACAACCTATCAGATGCACAGTTCAAATCAGAATGCTCACAGAATTGGTTGATTTTGGTCACAAATTAGATGAACAAATGAAGGCTACAATAAGTGAAATGAAGGAAAATGGGCAGGGAACCAATAGAGATGGGAGGAAAACTGGGACTCAAATCAATGGAGTGGACCAGAAGGAAGAAACAATCAAACAGAAAAGAATGAAGAAACAAGAATTCAAAAAAATGAGGAGAAGCTTAGGAACCTCCAGGACATCTTTAAATGTCCCAACATCTGAATTATAGGGGTACCAGAAGGGGAAGAAAAAGATTAACAAGTGGAAAACTTATTTGAACAAGTCCTAAAGGAGAACTTCCCCAATCTGGCAAAGGAAATAGACTTCCAGGAAGTCCAGGAAGCTCAGAGAGTCCCAAAGAAGTTGGACCCAAAGAGGAACACACCAAGGCACATCATAATTACATTAGCCAAGATTAAAATGAAGGAGTGAGTTCTAGAAGCAGCAAGATAAAAGGAGAGAGTTATCTACAAAGGAGTTCCCATAAGGCTGTCAGCTGATTTCTCAAAAGAGACCTTCCTGAAGGGAAGGGGCTGGAAAGAGGTATTCCAAGTCATGAAAGGCAAGGACCTACATCCAAGGTTGCTCTCTCCAGCAAAGCTTTCATTTAGAATGGAAGGGAAGATAAAGTGCTTCTCAGATAAGGTCAAGTTAAAGGAGTTCATCATCATCAAGCCCTTATTATATGAAATGTTAAAGGGACTTATCTAAGAAAAAGAAGATAAAAAATATGAACAGTGAAAGGACAGCAAACTCACAGTTAACAACCACACCTAAAACAAAAGCAAACTAAGCAAATAAGGAGAATAGGAACAGAAATACAGAAATGGAGATCACATAGAGGGTTAGCAACAGGGGACTGGGAGGAGGAAAGAGGGGGAAAAGTACAGAGAATAAGTAGCATAGATGGTAGGTAGAAAATAGACAGGAGGAGGGCAAGAATAGTGTGGGAAATGTAGAAACTAAAGAACTTATGACACATGGACATGAACTAAAGGGGGGGAATGAATGGGGGTGGGGGGGTGTGCAGGGTGGAGGGGAATGAAAGGAGGGAAACTGGACAACTGTAATATCATAATCAATAAAATATATTAGAAAAAGCCCTGACCAAGAATCATGGTTAGTTGGAAAGATACTAAATTAAGTGAAAAGAACAATGCATGAAATCATATACACAATATGATCAATTATTGTAAAAAGAATAGGTAGAAAAATATTTGATGCATACCAAACTAATAATAATAGGGCTGAGGCAGACACTCTATGTAAGGTAGAGAGGAGACCAAAAGGCAGGTTCAGGAATAAGTGCTGAGTGTTTGTTTTTGAATCTTAAAGACTGCATCTTTGTCATATTCTTTCCAGGTCACTGGGGACACTTAGTTGTTATTTTATATTAAATATTCATTTATATTATATTTATTAATTTCATTTATATTATAAATATTTGTCTGCTATTCTAAATCTCTTCAATGTGCAGTCAAATATTAAACATTACTCTCTTGTTGTTTCCAAAATTGATTCCTCAAGAAAATCTGTAGGATATCTATTAAAAATGTGTAACCCCATAGGTAGAGAGTAGGCTGACAGCTTGGCAGGGGTAGCAGGGGCCTAGGGGGTAGGTGGCAGGATTGAGCAAAAAAGAGAAAAATCTCATTTTGAGAGCAGGGGGTGGTTGAAGAGGGGAGGGGAAGAGGATGGAAGTGGAAGAAGGTATGGGGGGCATGAATGGTAATGGAAAAATATAATAAAAAATAAAAATGATTAATGTAATAAAAAAACCAATACCCCTAAATCTTGTGGTAGTCTTTTTACTCTACAGCAGAATTTAATAAAAGGTGGCTGTACATTGGACATTGTCCAAAGACTCTTTATAAGTTAGGTTCTCACCTGCTCTGGGACATGGGACACAAAAACTCTGACACAACTTCAATATATATGAAGTTAATGACCCTCTCTTGTCATAAAACAAACATTTCATTTCTAGATATTTGGTAGAATTACAAAAAATAATTAATAACCCCTAAACTTACAGCATCGATAAGTTTCTGCTTAAAGAAATTAATGTTTGCAAAGTAAATAGGAGATGGACATCTGAAAATTTTCACTCCTTCCAGTTCATACATCTGTAAGGCAGAGAAGTAATATTACATGGTGCCCAGTAGACTCATATTAATATCATTTAGCAAATCAAAGTAAAAGGTAAATCTTCCTTACATCAGAGTAATCTTTTTTATTCTTGTAGATGTTGCTCCTTCCCACATTAGCCAATGTGCTGCATTTTGGACTGTAGGGAAAATCATTAACATGTGAACCTTTCATACACATTTGGGAGGCCTATAAGGCTAACATTGATGTTTCCCTAGCATACCAAAGCAGGCTCATTTTCAAAATGTAAAAGATTCATCATGCCATCAGAGACCCTGGAGGGCAAACACTTTGTTTTACCTATTCTTCTACACCTCCTAAGACAGTGCCTCCCATCTACCATATTGTGGTTTACAAAGAGGTTCTATATGTCTTTGCTATTTTGATTCTGAATATCACAGTTATTTGGTGACATAAGGCAGTTATAATGACTCAGTTGTATAGATGTGGACACGGAGAAGTATGATCATTTGCCTAAGACAACCCAGTTTGTCTCTATGTTTGATGAGTCACCAAGAAATGAAAGAAAATATAAATGAGTAAATAAATGCAGGAACATTGCAATATAAATGTATTCTGTCAGTCAAGGATTAACTTTAACTATGATAATACTATATTCTAGAACATCTTAGCTCTTAAAAAGCCTTATTTTTCTGTCACACATGTAATCCTACTTAGACTGAGTGGTCACATGGTGGTAACATTATACAACAGAGACTTAAGAATCAGAAGGATGTTTGTACTGGGTGACTGCTAAGAAGCAATCATTCTAAATGGTTTTTGTAGAATTGTAGGATGGGAGGGGCCTTTCAGAAATTCTCTTATTTTGGCTCCATGTTTTTCAGGTGGGGGTATAATCTAGCAATCTATAAAGAACAACCCTCCCCTAGACATGGAGAATATCACAATCTTCTCAGTAACATGTTCCCATGTTTAAAAAGTCTAAGGCAAAGAGATTTGTATGATTTCTTTGAATTGGAGAGCAAGCAGGGAGCAGACCAACAGCTGGAGGGCCCTGGGCTGATGCTGTAAGTTCAGGCTGTTCTGTTGCCCTTTGGGGGTGAGCAACCTGAGGAAGAACAGACTGGCCAATTGTGATTGATTTGCATGCCTATCAACTAAACTACTTTCCCCTTGACCAGTGACAAGTTCTTTTTCCTTGGCACTGGCAGGTCCAAGTCTTCAAGGATACAGAGTGCAACAGTCACTCACAATTGGGTCCTGAACACGATGGTCAGGAGTTGAAACGCCACGCTTGCAACCAGGCCTAAAGCAAGTCCCAGGACAATGACAAAGATGAAGGTCATGATCCAAATCAGCTGCAGAAAGAAGGCAACACATACACCAACACTACAATTGATTTTGATTCAAGTACAATGTATGAGGTCCATTGCTATGAGAAAGCATTAACTTCTAGGGACAACGGCAGAGGTTGGAAGTGTACAAAAGAAGCAACCTCCCTCCAGAGGTCATTTCTTCTGGCTCAGGTTCTGAATCACAGAAACACAAGCAGATATTGAAAAAATCCAAAGAGAGAGTGCATCTATTGCTAATCTCTCATCCCCGAATGAGTTAAGTAAATGATTGTCTATCTATCACTGCTAAAATTCCAGAACCAGCTGTTGTTCCTTAAAATTAGCAAATTAGTTGGTATATAATATACTAATCTCTTACTTTTGGTCTGCTGATTTCCTTAATGGCTATGATTGCTGCAAGAATATTAGTATGCCAAAGGGCTGTGACAATTCCCAACAAATATCTAGCAGTAACAGAAAGTAAACCAAGTGTAGTTTATTGCTTCATGCTTGTAAAGGACCACAGGATGTGTTAAGCACTTTTATGCTAGACTTTGACCCTAATATAATTATGGACTCTGCTTCTCACAGTAAGGCATGCTGAGAGCAAGGGGAGCCTTTATAGAGTATTTCCAAAAGGAACATTCAGAATTGAAGTTTTTCACAGGTTCTCTGGTAACTAACATATAATGTAATGAGGAACAGAAGCAATGCATACCCAGAACTTCAGAGAGTTTCTGTGCATTTTGGATGACTGAGATAATTTTTAGAACAATCTAAGGAAGTTGTTCACTAGTGTTTCCTGGAGCATTTCCTACTTGCCAGAAGCTCACCCTTTTCAATTAAAATCCCAGAGAATGATCATGAGAGTGTGCAGTTTAAAGATAGTAAATAAAACAAACTAAGGACATCTTAACAGCTATATAGAAACAAAACTTTCTCTTACTGTACAACATAAGTATGCATTTTACATCAGCATTAAATACCATCCTGATTTCTCTCTCAAATAATGTTGCCTCTGCTTACACAATCATACTTATCCTTTTGCCACAATCTTCGTATTTCCGCGAACTGCATCAGCATTCCCTTTAAGTTTCCAAGAGCTAAAGCTGCCAGGACAGACTGTGAAAAACATAAATTGCAGATGTACTTTCAGATAACCAAATAAGCCATACAGAAGCAAAGGTGAAAGTTGTTGATAAGTGAATCCTTTAAAGGGCCTCAAAGCAAAGGGTACACCCTTCTCTTGTGTGCAATACCATGTAAGACACACCCGATCTTTCCTACCACAGTGAGAGTGACATGCTGCGGTTCGTAGGAGATGATCTGACAGCACATAGTAGTAGCCTGTACCTTGGGAAAGTGAAAGGCAGATCTTAAGGTCCATTACAGAAATAAGTTCTTCTCAATCGGAGATAGTCTTTATTGGAAGTGGGGGAGGGGGTTGCTCTTTGTTTAAAAAAAAGTTTGGGGAGCTTAGGGTACTGGAATAAGAATTGAAAACTTTGATGTTGCGCAGCAATCATGCCATTTTGAAAGAGGAACCTGAAGATCAGAGAGAGGTTAACAAAGATTTGAGACAGACTTTCTGGGACAGCATGAGCCATACCTGGCATGTTCCTGGCTATATCCCCAGAACTGACAGTGGTAAATATATACAGGAGGGCCTTAATAATTATTCAACTAATGAGTGAATTATTATTTTCCAAAGTAGTGCTAATTATCCAGCAACACAGCCTCTTTTAAAAAGCCCTGATGTAGATTCCACAGAAGAGTAGATTCACTAAGAGATCTGGGTAGGAAGCTCAGCTCTGCCGCAGCAACACTTCAGGCTCCTGATTCTTCAAATGCCCAATGAGATCACGTGTCTCACAGGAATGAAGACAGTTAAGGTGAAAAATGCTGACTAGTCAAATAAGCTCTCTTTCTTATTGGATTTTAACCCAATGGTAGAAACATGTCCCTAGTGCTCACCCCCAATTCAGGCTGTTCCATTCTGAATGGACTATAAAATTTGTACGTGGATTACTTTCACACCATAAAAGA
The DNA here is from genome assembly GCA_004027475.1 of Anoura caudifer. Lineage (NCBI taxonomy): Eukaryota > Metazoa > Chordata > Mammalia > Chiroptera > Phyllostomidae > Anoura > Anoura caudifer. The sequence continues at coordinate 6,774 of PVKU01013622.1, forward strand.
ACAATGTACAAGGAAAAACCAAACAAGTTTTTATTTTCATATCTCAAAGATCATTGAATTGATCTGGACACTTGATTTTCACAGGTAACATTTACAATTTAATATCTAACCAGTTATTTTATTCACTGTGAGAACATAGGTCATTGTTTAGAAGGCTAAATATGGTTTTAAGTAACTTTAAAAAGGAAATTGCATGTGAATAAATGCCAGTTTGAAATGGTGAAAAATGAAAAATGTCTGTCATTTGGTTAATAGCACTATCTCAATGTCTAAGTACTGCTTTCGATGTCATGCTATAGCTGTATAAGATGTCACTGCCATGGTGCCTGGGAAGGCTCCATAACACTCCCTACCCAGGATAGGCCTCCTGGGTTGGGGGACTTTTGTATAAGCATGTCCAGTGCTACCTGCACATGAGACATAATTTTCTTTCCATTAGGCATTATTTCCCACCTGGTCAGTATTCCACAGAAAAACAATTTGAAGCAATTTAAAGAACCCTTAAAAAATAAAGACTGCAGAGCATTGAGAAGCAATAGAAAGGAATTTCAGCTGGTATCTACACTGTAATTGACGTAAAGGGTTACATAAATGTAAAATCCTTAGGACTCTGCTGATGCTTACTTAGTAAGCACCCAAGAAACATTCGTTATTAGCTATCACTGTGGGTTATTGTGCCCTCCTATGATAAAAAGAAGCAAAAACAGTTACTCGAGTGAAACAAGAACATTACAGACACAGTAGTCTGCAAAGAACTTGTCACGTGAATCCTTTATAGAAGGAGTTTTGATTAACATCCTGGACAATGTCCTTGGTTATTGTTTATTGACAAGAGAGACAGGATTTTATATGGCAATTGTTTCTTTAATTCTCTAAGTTGATGTGGGTGAGGGAGAGCCCAAGCGCACACCTGGGATAAGCACAACAGGGAAGAATCCTCTATGTAGGGAGGCTGTATGTGCATTTATTTGTGTGGACATACACATTCTTGTATTTCTTTGGGGTTGGCTTATGGACTCCTTTTATGCCATTCCTTTGGAAATCAGAAGGTAAGTGTATGGAGAATGCATATTTTTGGCAAACAGTTCTTTGCACTGCTTGAAGACAGATTGGTCCAGTGAGGCTCTTTGGGGTGACTGCACTGGGAATCTAGAAACTCAGGGCCAAGATCACATTCCTGCTGCCAAAAAACAAGGAAAAACACCTAGATGTCAACCATCCTTTGTGATATGTGACATCTCTACATCTTTTGTAGTCAGAAGTGTAATAGAATGTTCATAGGATAATAATAATAACCATATTACCAATAAATTGTTTGGTGTTTATCATGTGCCACACAGTGAGCTAACTACTTCACCTACTTATTTTATTTCATTTCTGCAGCCACTCTGTTAGGTGGGTACAATTTCCCTCTCTATTTTACAAATGGGGAACTTGAGTTTGAGAGAAGTAATTTGCCACGAAGCGCATAGATAGGGCCAGGATTAGAAGCAGGTCTGTAGGACTCCAGAACCAGTGTGCCATACACTACCCCACAATCATGTTAACACCACAAAGCACAATGTATATACCACTGTCTGGTTTCCTAGAGATCCTGTGTTTCCCAGAGTCTGCTGTTATGTTTTGCATCTGAGTGCTGCAGCAGTTTACAAAGCATTCACCTAAGGCCTCAAAAATTATAGTTCAGGAGAGCTGAACAGAGGAGCAGGAGGACACAGCAAGTCTGTGTTTTGCTGTTTGCTCCCATGCTGCAACCCAACAGCTTTGGTCCTGGAGTCAAACCAAACTCTGGGAGCTACAGGGTAGATTCCTAAGAACAGGTTGAGTGACTGGTAGCACCATTCTCTGACTTAGATAGAGGAGAAGCTCTCAATCTTAAAGAAAATATTTCCTTCAGTCAATTCATATTGAAGCTGCAGTGCCAAGTTGTCTTTCTAAACATTAATTATATTCAAGGCTATGAACATGGGAAGAGTAGAATAGATAAGGTCTTTTGGGCATGTGCATTCCTAACATTCATAAGATGCTACCAGAGAAAAAATATGTTGGCCCATAGAGTATTGTCTGAGAAGAGCCCTTAAGGGTGTGCAGTTACCTTATTTTCCTATTTGTTACCAGAGTTTAGAAACTTGGGCCTTTGATTCATCACCCAAAGGAGAAAGATAGCAGGCAATCAAAGAGGGAGGGTTGTTACCTTTTGTAGAGGCTCCAGAAGAAATCCGAGGGCCATAATGACAATCAGCACAATGACAGCAGAGAGAATCCCAGCAACCTGTGTAGATGAAAACATTCCCATGACAAAATCAACTTATCCCCTGACTCTCATTCCCCAGGGACTAATGCTAGGATGGTCCTCACAGCAAAGATCCTAAAATACCTGTGTTTTGCCTCCAGTACTCTCCTGAATCGCTGACCTGGTGAGGGCGGTACTAGAGGCAAATCCTTTGAATGATCCAGTGACTAGGTTACCCAAACCCAAGGCTATTAACTCCTGACAAGAGAACAAAGAGTCTTTATTAGAAGCGGTATCATTGATATTGTGTACACAAAATATGATGTAAAGTTGCCAAATTAGACCCAGTATAGACTGTAAATTTACCTGATTGCCATCGATTGGATAATCGTGTTTGAGGGAATAGACTCTGGCGACCGAAAAAGCCACTGCAAAGCCAACGATTGCAATGCTGAAACTATCTCCGATGGTTTCTTGGACAATCGTCATGTCAAGTGTGATAGGTGGCTGAAAACTGAGATTGAAATAAAGCAAGTCTGAATGTCACTAACCTGCTTATGAACCTTCAATGGCACCTATCTGTCTCAGAAAAAGTCCAAATTCCTTAGTAAGGCCCTGGTCTACACCTTCCCCCCATTTCTGCTTAATCACTACCATTTCCCAGAATTTACGCTCCAGCCATACCCAACTTTTTGTTTGTTTCTCAAAAGCGTCACCCATTCTCTCACCTTGGAAGCTTCTAATTTGCTGCTCCCTCTGCCTGAACCACTCCCCCAATCCCCATCCTTCCTTCTAGAAAGCCTTCCCTCACCACCAAGGTAAGGGTTAGGAGAGATTTCCTCTGCTTCCCTAATTCTTGATACCTCTGCACCCTAATACCTGCACCCCTCACCCCTGCCAGCCAACTCTCCACCCAGACACTGAGCAGAGACAGACTGCTTCACTACTCTGTGACCAGAACTGAACACTCTTCATGGCATATAACAGGTGGTCAATAGTTGTTGGGCAAATCAATGAATAAATGCAACCTAGAAAGAATGGTGCCTCACTTTGAAGCATGACTAGCAAGAATTTAGCATCACTGAAAACTTTGGAATCTATTATCATATTGTTGAAAAGAAGTAATGCTGCTTGAATTTGATACAAGATTGTAAGTACAGTCTAATGACAGTGGTATCTGATATGATTTTGCTAGTGTAGTCAAATTACAATGTATACTTATATCTGCATGAGTAGTGTGCAGAACATCTTAGGTCCCACTTACACTATTACATTGGGGTGGCAAACTATCAACCACAATGCTTCTACTAGTTACCCATGGATGAAGCCTTTCTGAAGAAACACAGTTCTGAGGCAAGGTAAGCAGGCAAGTCTGTTTTGACTGTTGATAACATAACCTTTTATGAAAACCCCTTAGCAAACACCTGGGCCTTGGACTCTGCCCTGTGCTCCACAGAACTACTAGGAACAACTATGACCCTGATGTGTCAGTGAAATGTACAACTCACAGAAGATACTTTTGTGCTTATGCCTCATGAACTTAGAGCAGTTAAGTGATATTTACTAACTGTATTATAAACAGTGCAAATGTCTCAAACTCAACAGCAGTTTACTCCAATACCCAGCTCTTGTAAAAATCTAAATCTTATTGGAGGTGACTTAATTGGCTCCACTCAACTCCTTCTTAATTGCTGTTCATGTTTTATGAATATCTCTGTTTAAAAATTTTTCAGCTCTAATTTGAAGAAGTACTATTATCTTATATTCTGTAGCTACTATGAATCAGAGAGTCAACTTGGAATATTTTGTTTATTAAATAAATCTACAATTGGTGGTACAATTAAAATTTGTATTTTATATCAAAGTAACCAGAAGTCAGTTATTACCCTTTTGTTCTAGCCTCTAAACACCATAAACAGAGTGGTTTGAAAACTTGGGTTCATTGCTTAACTCAGTTATTGACCTAGCTCAAGGTAACCAAGTAAGTCAGAAGTAAATCCTAGGCATGCTGCCTCACAGGGGTGTCCAACTCATGGCCCACAGGATGCATTCAGCCCAGGATGGCTATGAATGTGGCCCAACACAAAATCATAAATTTACTTAAAACCTTTCTTTTGCTCATCAGTTTTCATTAGTGTTTGTGTATTTAATGTGTGGCCCAAGAAACTTCTTCTAGTGTGGTCCACAGACACCAAAAGTTTGGACACCCTTGCTCTAGAACATGTCACTTGCCTACTAGGCTACATGGCCCCTCTGTAGAATGTAACAATTAATGAATGTGAATTGCCCCTTCCTCATCCCACACACACTGTGGAAAAAGGTCCATTGACATTTAAAATATATTCATGAAGTAAAGTCTCTAAGATTGTAACTCAGTGATATGTTAAGTTTATCTTTTATTTTCAAAACCCTTCTGACAAGGTCTTCTTTAAGTTAACAAAGTATAATTATTAGAAAATTGCAGTGCAGGGAGAAGCCCTAGAAATAGTCTTTCAGCTTCAGCCTAATTCTTACTTAAAAATATTTTAAATTAAAAGTGAGGTTTGAGATTCACTGAGTGTAACACATGAATATCTGGTGGTAAAAATATGGTTTTGTGGGACTTCCGGCCAAGATGGAGGCATAGGTGGACACACTGTGCCTCCTCTCACAATCAAAATTAAGGACAACAAAAATTTAGAACCCAAACAAAAAAAATCTAGAACAGATAGAAAATTGAATTATATGGAAGTCTGACAATGATTCACCCAGACCAGTAAGAGGGGCAGAGTTGGTGGCTGGTGGAGAGGGATCGCAGCAGGAAAAAGCAGCGGCTAGTGGTCCCAGATGCGCAGGCAGCAGTTGGCACACCCCAGGCACACAGGCGGCAGTTACTGGGCTCGGGTAGGCAGCAAGCAGACCCAATGAGGTGCACAAGGCGACTGATCACAGTCACACATTCGCTCACAGATAAATCAGGTGAAAACGGGCAGTGAGACAGACTGTGCCACCCAGGGCCCCAGCACCAGGAAATAAAGCCTAAAAGCACTGATTGAAAACACTTGTGGGGTTGAAGTACTGGGAGAGACTCCCAGCCTCACAGAGAAGACTGAAATCTGAGAGACAGCAGAGCAAGTGCCATTGTTCCCTCTCTGACCCCGCCCCCACATACAGTGTCACAACTCTGAGACTGGGTTGCCGCGCCCTGGTGAACACCTAAGGCTCCACCCCTCATATGTAACAGGCGTGACCAGACCAAAAGAAGAAAAAAAAAAGAAAAAAAATGGCACAAAGAAAGAACAAATCAAACCACCAGAGCCAATACTTTTAAGTGACCAAGAGAGAGCCAACCTATCAGATGCACAGTTCAAAGCATGGGTAATCAGGATGCTCACAGAATTAGATGATTTTGGTCACAAATTAGATGAACAAATGAAGGCTACAATAAATGAAATGAAGGAAAATGCACAGGGAACCAATAGTGATGGGAAGAAAACTGGGACTCATATCAATGGTGTGGACCAGAAGGAATAAATAAACAACCAAACAGAAAAGAATGAAGAAACAAGAATTCAAAAAAATGAGAGGAAGCTTAGGAACCTCTAGGACATCTTTAAACATCCCAACATCTGAATTATAGGGGTGCCAGAAGGGGAAGAGGAAGAGCAACAAGTGGAAAACTTATTTGAACAAATAATAAAGGAAAACCTCCCCAATCTGGCAAAGGAAATAGACTTCCAGGAAGTCCAGGAAGCTCAGAGAGCCTCAAAGAAGCTGGACCCAAGGAGGAACACACCAAGGCACATCATAATTACATTAGCCAAGATTAAAATGAAGAAGAGAATTCTAGAAGCAGCTAGAGATAAGGGGACAGTCACTTACAAAGGAGTTCCCATCAGACTGTCAGCTGATTTCTCAAAAGAGACCTTACAGGCAAGAAGGGGCTGGAAAGATGTATTCCAAATCATCAAAGGCAAGGACCTACATCCAAAATTGCTCTATCCAGCAAAGCTTTCATTTAGAATGGAAGGGAAGATAAAGTGCTTCTCAGATAAGGTCAAGTTCAAGGAGTTCATCATCACCAAGCCCTTATTATATGAACTGTTAAAGGGACTTATCTAAGAAAAAGAAGATAAAAATATGAACAGTAAAAAGGCAGCAAACTCACAGTTATTAACAACCATACCTAAAACAAAAGCAAACTAAGCAAACAACGAGAACAGGAACAGAAACACAGAAATGGAGATCACATGGAGGGTTAGCAACAGGGGAGTGGGAGGAGGAAAGAGGGGAAAAAGGTACAGAGGATAAGTAGCATAGATGGTAGGTAGAAAATAGACAGGGGGAGGGCAAGAATAGTGTGGGAAATGTAGAAGCTAAAGAACGTATCACACATGGACATGAACTAAAGGGGGAGAATGTGGGTGGGAGGGGGTGTGCATGGTGAAGGGGAATGAAGGGGGAAATGGGACAACTGTAATAGCATAATCAATAAAATATATTTAAAAGAAGAAAAAATATGTTTGCTTAAAAATACATACAACTATATTTGCTTTTAAAAGAAGTTGGCCAAGATGGAGGTATAGGTAGAAACCCTTTGCTTCCTCACACAACCAAAAGGAGGATAACAACCAATCTAAAATCAATAAACAACCAAAATCACCAGAAAAATCCAACTGCATGGAACTCTGACAACTAAGGAATTAAAGAAAAAGTCAACCAGAGCAACCAGACTGGTAAGGCAGACCTTGAGGGCAGACTCAGAAAAACCTAGGCAAGGCAGCTAGGGAGCGGGGTTGATTGCTGAGCTTGCCAGAGCTGGGTGAGAGGGACTGACTTAAGGGAATAATGAGATTCAGAGCTGAATGTGGGCTAAGGCTGGGGTTGTCCCTGTGAGAGATACTGCCAGTCTGACACGAGAGTCTGTTGGAAAGTGTGCTATAGACAAGCAGGCGAGCTGCACTGTTCCCTCTCTAGCACCTGCTCCACAGGCAGCGCAGCAAAGAGGGCTGCCCTGCCTGGGTGAATACCTAAGGCCCTGCCCCCTTACAAACTATCAGCTGCACCAAGACAAAGAAATATGGCCCAAATGAAAGAACACAGCAAAACCTCAGAAAGAGAACTAAATGATGAGGAGATTGCCAACCTATCTGATGAAGAATTTAAAGTCATGGTAATCAAAATACTGACAGAACTGATTGAGCTTGGTAGAAAAATGAAAGACACCCAAAATGAAATAAAGCAAAATATTCAGGGAACCAACAGCAACAAGAAGGAAACCAGGACTCAAAGCAATGATTTGGAACATAAGGAAGAAATAAACATCCAACTGGATCAGAATGAAGAAACAAGAATCCCCAAAAATGAAGAGAGGCTGAGGATTCTCTGCGGAAACCTGAAACATTCCAATGTCCGAATTATAGGGGTGCCAGAAGGAGAAGAACAGCAGCAAGAAATTGAAAACTTATTTGAACAAATAATGAGGGAAAATTTCCCCAATCTGGTGAAGGAAATAGACTTCCAGGAAGTCCAGGAAGCCCAGAGAGTCCCAGAGAAGTTGGACTCAAAGAGGAACACACCAAGGTATATCATCAAGTTAACCAACATTAAAGACAAAGAGAAAACTCTAAAAGCAGCAAGATATAGGAGACAGTTACCTACAAAGGAGTGCCCATAAGGCTATCTGCTGATTTCTCAAAAGAAATCTTACAGGTAAGAAGCGGCTGGAAAGAAGTATTTGAAGTCATGAAAGGAAAAGAACTACATCCAAGATTACTCTATCCAGCCAAGCTTTCATTTAGAATGGAAGGGCAGATAAAGTACTTCCCAGATAAGGTCAAGTTAAAGGAATTCATCATCATCAAGCCCTTATTATATGAAATGTTAAAGGGACTTACCTAAGAAAAAGAAGATAAAAAAATGAACAATTAAATGACAACAAACTCACAACTATCAACAAATGAACCTAAAAGAAAAGAAAAACAATGAAAACAAAAACTAAGCAAAAAGAAGAACAGGAACAGAATCAGAGAAATGGACATCACACAGAGGGAGTTCTGTGGGGAGGGGGAAGGGAGAAATAGGAGGAAAAGGTACAGGGAAGAAGAAGCACAATTAGTAGGCATAAAATAGATGGGAAGAAATAAAAAATGGTGTAGGAAACAGGGGACTCAAAGAACTTCTGTGTACAACCCATGGATATGAACTAAGTGGGGGAATGCTGGAGGGCTAGTGGGGAAGGGTGGAGGGGGATAAAGGGGAAAAATGGGAAAACTGTAATAGCATAATCAAAATACTTTAAAAAAAGAAGTTGACTATTTTTAAGTCAACAATGCATACAAAAGCTGATTCACAGAATTCTCAAATACACCTTAAGCATGGGAGGGAGGTAAGTTTTTTTTTTTTTTTTTTTTTTTTTTAATGGGAACACAACCTTTCCTTGTAAGTGAGTTGGGAGAGATTGATCTTATGGTCAGAGGGCAGAGAGAGGAAAGAGAACACAAAACCGGACCTCCCTTCTCAATCCAGTAAATGCAATGGGATACATTTTCAAATTCCTCAAATGAATTAGACCTCCCATCCCTTTGCAATGGTAAGAGTTGCTCTGGTCTTGTTTTGAATTTGATCACAAGAAAGGACAGCGTGTGCCTAACTGGGTTGCTCAAGCTGTGTGCCAGGTATTCCTTCCAGTGTCTTTTGAACTGTTGGATCTTGGCTCCAGTAACCTCAAACAAAGCACTATGATTGTTTATAGTAATTTCTGGACAAGGAAATCTGGTTTCATTTTTTTTAATGAGGAAAAGCAGGTTTAATTGCCTATTTTTCTACTTCACTACTTCACTTTTACTTGTGTTTGAGTCCCTTTTCATCTGGTTTGTAAGTTCTTCCACAAGAAGGCACTTTCTTATATTAAGAACTGCAGACCCTTATGTCCTTTGTGGCTCATTCCTAAAAGGACAGTAGCAAGCCTTTTTCATAAATGCAGATACAGGGTGGAGTCGGACCTGGATTATTGTGTTTCAGCTGGCTGTCTTCAGTAACTACTGTGTACTCTCTAATTAGTGCTTGGAGATGTCATCTTAAAGGATACACTTACCCACTTTCCATCTTCCCAACCACAGTCACATTAAACCTGTTTTTGAAGTCAAAACCATAGGACACACCTGTTGCGATCACAGTCTGCAAAGTTGCAAATTTCCAAAGTTAGAAATGTGGGATATACCTGAATCTTGCTTTACAAAAAATATCAATACCTTGACTTCAAGAATTCATGCCCAGGCTTTGCTGCTTTTTAAAAAAAAGCCCGAGGCATTTTTATGTCCTACCAGAGTTGAGAACCATGGCTCTAATTCAAATGGGTCTATCAGCTTCTCTAATTCAAATCGGTCTATCAGCTTCTCTGAGATCTTGCCCTCTGTACCGGTCTTGTCTTAAATGGACAGAATAAGCCCATAATCTTAAAAGAAAATTCTTAAATTCTGAATAAAGTTAAAACTGTACAAAATGTGATACCCAGAACCTGCAGAGATGGCATCTGCCCCACTAAAACCTTGCAGATGGTGAAGGTCATCCAACATAAAAATATGAGACTAATGAATTATGAAAGAAAATTTTAAGATGATCAATTACCAGGATGAGTTCAATTGGGATGGGCACTGGTAGCTTGTCTTTGTAGCACTGGTTTATTTCTTTGACCACAGATAAAATGAAGAGGATAATCAAGGATGTCACAAGGTCTGCAATATTAGTCTTCTCTATTTGTATGAATATGGAATTTAGTACCTGAAGTTAGAAAAGCAAAAAACACCCAAGTATTATAGTAATGTATAATTTGATTACATCACTCAATCATTTTTAAATAGATGAAAATAAGCATCGAAGCAAAAGAACTGGCATAGACTGATAACTATTCTCTGCTCGGCTACAAAGGGTAGCATAGTGTCAGCACCACACTGATTTAGATGCTTCTGAAATTTTTGCTGGGACTCTCTTTGGCTAGTGTCAAATTTTCTTGGGCAGTTTTCACATTTTTAGAACTGGCCTCATCTACTCTTAAGTCTCTATAGCCATCATTTTTTATTTCACAATCATCACTATTGCTCTGTCCAAGGAATAACCTCTGATAACTGATAAATTTTCTTCACATTTACCCCTTAATTCCTGGTCCTTTTTCTTTTATTAAAACCTCTCACATTTTTTTAGTTTACTCTCTGTGTCACTTTTGGAAATGAATTTCCTGGATAACCACAGGGTGCATAATCTTAATTCTTGAAGCCAGTTGGATTCTATATCCATGGGATTTGGATGGCTCAAGTAGACCTAAGTAGACTTCAAGTTGCTCCTAGACCAATTCACTTTTGGAATAGCTTTGGATGGGGTGAGGGAGTGTTGGTTCTAATCCGAAGCAAGTGCTATGTCAGACTCCCAAAGTCTATCTTGATAGAAGCACAAATATGTCCAAAGTTAGCAAAAGGAAGGAAATAACAAAGATCAGAGAGGAATCAAAGAAGTACAGACTAAATGGATAATAGGAAAAATTAATAAGCTAAGAGCTGTTTTTTTAAAAGATAAAGAATAGACAGATATTTAGCTAAATTCACAAAGAAAAAAAGAGAGGATACTCAAATAAATAAAATTAGAAGAGGTAAGAAAACTGTTCTAGAGTACATCTTCTGTAGGAGGGAAGAACCGCTGTTCTATTTACATATTGGCCAATTTCCTTTTGCTTTATGAACAGGATGTATAAAAGAGTTAGAAGGACTTCAATTCTAAAAGAATGAGAACTGCTTTTTAGAAATAGGGAAGCATTATCACTCAATTAGCACATTTCTTTCAAAATAAAATTTTGAGAAAATTTTAAAAACTTGGAACAAAGTATTAAAGCTTTTAAATAATGTATGTAGATGTTTTCTTTTTAATAATAATACTTAGGTATCAAATATAAGAGAAGTAGTCCTTCATTTCTGTTGTTCACATTAGCCGTACAGTAGATGTGGTTGATTTTCTGTATTCTCTTTGTCACTAACTTTCTCTTAATATGAATAAATTTCACAACCTATGTGTTTCTTGGAAATTGTAGGTAAGCCCCATGGAAAAGGCATTAAAGGGAAATTCTCCCAGAAACATGAAATTGAATTTCATTATTTAAATGTTTTAAGCAAAAGGAATACTTACTTTAAAAATTGAAAATGGATCGGTGTATGACAGGACATTTAGCTGAAGAATAAATTTGAGTTGGGAAATCAAAACATGAATAGCAGCAGCTGTGGTGAAGCCACTGATTAGGGATTCAGATAGATATACCACCATGAATCCGATCTGCAGAACCCCCATGAGCAACTGGAAAGAGAAAGGCATTTGTTAGTATAGATTAGGAGTACACTTTAGCAAACTGAAGGATCAGCAATTGAAGTAATCAAGATGTAAAGGTTCAGCCAGTACATATAAGTCTTAAAATAGCATCAGTCCCTGTCCCCTGAAACACCTCTCCTCTCCAACCCCAGCCCCCAAGGTGGAATGTTACATGCTGTTCAAATAGCATGCAAGTCTAGCACCCGCCCCCCAAAGTAATAGGCTTTTCTATCCCCCTCTTTTACAGGTCTCTTTAGAAGACTTAACTATAAAGCTTGCATAGCAGAATCTTATTTATTTTCCTCAACAATTTCCCTAAGTCATTTTAAGTTACACTTTCTAGCTGTTGTAGCATGCATGGGTTAGTATCCATTCATATTCCCTCAAACAAGTTGCTTGACTTTTGTTAGAAATAAATAACTGTATATTGGACATCTGAAGTGCTCAGTTTTAACTGGGAGAAAAAATGGTTAATTGCCCCAAAGCATGAATATTTCGCAATCAGGTGAATGGATGGATTTTTCTTCCCTTGGACACTTGACCTGCCTTTCCATTCATGTCCCTGAATGCAGCCAGAGCTGTGGACACGCAAAGGTACTGGGTTCAGAAATGTCTTAGAAAGAACTGATGACACTGATTGTCAATAGAACACACCACTTATATTTTTGTACAAACTGACTCTTTCTTTAAGGAAAGGTCTTAACCAGTAATGTTCATAAACTTAGGCAACATCTTGTGGAGTCCATGACATTTCACCATCAGCAGTGGTATGGCATAGGTAGGAGGCTCTAGGTCCCTCTGTAAACCTCTTCAGTGTTCCCAAAATCTTTGATACAGACAGTTGAAAGTCTGACACTCCAATCCCTTCCAACTAGATTATGGTCTCTGAGGAATTAGAAAGAAAAAAGTTCCAAAGCTTCCAGTTTTAGCCTCACTTGCATAGAGTTAGTTACATTTAGTGACTATATTAAATTCAGCATTTCACTCCTCACCATGTGTCTTTCTGTTCCCACTTTTCCTACTCTCTAGACCCAGACTCACTCATCTTTGCAATGTGGCTCTGCCCCTCCACTTCTGGCTGTGGCGAGTGACCCTTAAGTTATTTCCCATGGGCCATGAAAGGAGGGCTACAAATCAAATGGAAGAGTGGGAAGGGGTGGCAAGAAGGAGGAAAATCAGAGAAATGTGCACCAGTCAGGAAAAGCAGATTGGGGAGGGTAGATTATATGAGAAAGTGCTCACCTGAATGATTCCAGAAAAAACTGTGACCGTTGCAGCCACCATCACCTTATGGTCATCTAATGATGGATCATTACTCATTGAGTTATTAGAGGAATCCATAGCAACTGCATTGGCCATGGGGGTTAATCTCGAAACTGTTGCTCCCACCATGACACTCAGAACTGGAAAAGGACCTAATTCACAGAGGGTGAATTGTGGTCAATAAACATCTTCCTAATGCACAGCTGTCTTTCAGTTTTAATTCTTACAAGGAATTATGACTCATCTCCTGGATTATGCACAATTTGAAATTGGTACAATATGTGGCTAATGGAATTCACAAAGAAAAGGCAGTATGAGCATCAATTAGTCCAGGAACTCACTTACCCGCAGATATGTGTCTAGAAGTTCCCAAGAAAAAATAGACTACGACTGGGAAAAAGGCTGCATATAACCCATAACTTGGAGGGATGTTGACCAGCAGTCCATATGCTAAACCTGTAAATACACAAACATCAGGGTCTTTATTTTATGCAAGGGGAATCATAGAAGTTCTCATTAGATTCTTTAAATATTTATAATTGGATCCTAAATATGTTACTTTATTAACTCAAATGTATCAAAGATGTAAATGTAAGAGCTAAAACTATAAAACTCTTAGAAGAAAACAGGTGTAAATCTTTGTGTTCTTGAATTAGGCAATGGTGACTTAGAAATGGTAACTACAGAAAGCAATCAAATTAAAAACAGATACAATGGACTTCATCAATAATTTTAAATGCATGTTTCAAATGATACCATAAGAAGTGAAATGACAGCCCATAGAGCGGTAGAAATTATTTGCAAGTTATATTTTGAATAAGGGTCTAGTTTCCAGAATATATAAATAACTCTTGCAACTGAACAATAAAAAGACAAATAATCTAATTTTAAAATATGCAGAAGGACTTCCAGTCAAGATGGCAACATAGGTAAACATGGCTTGCCTCCTTCAAAAACCACATCAAAATACAACTAAACTATAGTGTGACCATCACTCAGAACCATCAAAAATCATGTTGAGTGGAAGTCTGACAACTACAGAATCAAAGAAACCACATCCATCCAGACTGGTAGGAGGGGCAGAGATATGGAATGGGTTAGTCCCACAACCATGTGTGATGTACAAAAATTCTGGAAGGATATCTCATGAGTGAGGGGTGCAGCCTCGCAACAGGCCCCCTAGTCCAGGGTTCTAGTGCCAGGAAGATATATCCTCACAACTTCTGGCTGAAAAAACCACAGGGATTGAGTTGGTGGAATAAACTTCTGCAGTCTAAGCAGTTCCTCTTAAATAATCTACACACAGACTTACTAAGACTCACTCCCTCCAAGCTCCAGCACCATGGAAGCAGCTTGAAAGGCACCATTAGCATACAGGGAGGAATTAAAGTGTTTGACATCAAGGCAACAGCTGCAGAACAGCTTTCTCCCAGACAGAAAGGTGGGCAGAGGCCATTATCCCTTTCTGAACCCTCCCCACACACAGCCACACAGCTGGCAAGCAGGCACCATATCTGAGACTCCATCAACCTGGCTAATACTGTTTGCTCTGCCCTGGAGATCCTCTGAGACTCCATCCACCCAACTTATGGGTCC
>PVKU01013623.1:0-27716 GCA_004027475.1 Anoura caudifer
TTCACTTTGGGTATCTGTCATTTGTTCTTTCATTTTTCAACCAAGCTGAATCAGTTCTGTGAGCATTTTGATTAGCAGAACTTTAAGCTCTCCATCAAAGAGGCTGGCTATCTCCTCATTGCTTAGCTCTCTTTCTAGAGTAGTGGTCAGTTCTTTCATTTGGGCCCTATTTCTTTGTCTTGGCACCCCTGTTAAGTTGTAAGGGGGCAGGGCAACCCTCCTTGCTGCCCTGGGGAGGTGCCTGTGGGGGAAGGGCCAGAGAGGGAACAATGCAGCTCGCCTGCTCGGCTCTAGCTGCACTTTCCAATGAACCCTCATGTGAGACTGGGAGTTTCTCCCACCGTGGCAACCCCCACAATAGTCCACAGTCAGCTCTGAGTCTCAGATTCCCACTCAATTCCCATTCTGGTTGGTCTAGTTGACTTTCTTTAATTCCTTGGTTGCTGGAGTTCCATGCAGTTTGATTTCCTGGCACTTCTGGATGTTTTCCTCCTTTTAGTTGTGCGAGGAAGTGAAGGGTTTCTACCTACTCCTCCATCTTGGCTGCAACTCATAAGACTTTTCTTAAGCAACTCTTCATTTGATTATTTGAAGTGACTGTTTTATAATTTAGTTGTAATTGCAGTTTGATCCTGGGAAAATGTGAGAGCAGCTTCTACTTACTCTGCTACCACCTTGGATCTTTGAAACTTCACATTGTTGAAATCTAATGTATTTTTTAAAATCTATCTTTAGAGGGGAAGGGAAGGAGAGAGGGAGAGAGGGAGAGAAATATCAATGTATGGTTGCCTCTCATGCGTCCCTTGCTGGAAACTGGCCTGCAACCCAGGCATGTGCCCTGACTGGAAATCAAACCGCGATCTTTTGGTTCACAGTCCCGTGCTCAATCCACTGAGCTACACCAGCCAGGGCTAATGTATTTTTTTAATTCAGCAAAATCCCTAGTCAAAGTTTAGCTTCTAAAGTCCATTTTCAGTTTCAAAATTGTAGAAAAGTCTAGACCCTCTGCCTCAGCAGTCTAAGCACAAGATATATTTCTAGGGAGAAAATTCAATTCTTATGCAAACAGACTACTTAATTGATAGGAAATTTCACAAAATATTCATTTTTTCTCTTTGTAAGTATCATGTCCAACCTCTCAATTTATTACTTTTTTTACTTTTTATTGAATTTATTGTTGTGACATTGGTTAATACAATTGTTTCAGTTGTACAATTCTATAATACTTCATCTTTATATTGTACTGTGTGTTCACCACCCTAAGTCAAGTCTCTTTCCATCTCCATTTATCCCCCCTTTACCCTCTCTACCTCCCTCCCACCCCCTTTCCCTCTGGCAATCACCTTACTGTTGTCTGTGTCTATGAGTTTTTCTTTTGTTTGCTTAATTCCTTCACTTTTTCCACCGAGCTTCACCACCAAACCCCCTCCCCTGTTTTTTTCTCTATGAGTCTGTTTCTATTTTATTAGTACATTTTGTTCATTAGATTCTACATGTAAGGGAAATCATACAACACTTGACTTTCTCTGACTGGCTTATTTCACTTAGAATAATGCTCTCCAGATCCATTCATGACATAGCAAAGGGTAAGATTTCCTTTTTTGTTTTTTAATTTTTTTTACCACTGAATAGTACTCCATTGCATAAATACACCACAGTAAACGTATCAACTCATTTACTGATGAACACTTGGGCTACATCCAAATCACGCCTATCATATATAATGCTGCAATGAACATAGGGGAATATATATTCGTTCGAATTAGTGTTTTGGATTTCTTCAGATAAATTCCCAGAAGTGGAATTGCAGGATCATAAGGCAGTTTTATTTTTAATTTTTTGAGGTAACTGCATACTGCTGCCCACAGTGGCTGTACCAATCTGTATTCCCACCAAGAGTATACAAGGATACCCTTTTCTCCACACCCTTGCTGACACTTGTTAATTTGCTAATGATAGCCATTCTGACAGGTGTGAGGTGATATCTCATTGTGGTTTTAATTTGCATTTCTCTGATAAATTAGTGACACTGAGTGTCTTTTCCTTTCTATTGGCCATCTGTATGTCCTGTTTGGAGAAGTGTCTGTTTGAGGTCCTTTGCCCATTTTTTAATTGTGGGGTTTTTTTTTTTTTTTTTTTTTTTTTTTTTTTTTTTTTTTTTTTTTTTTTTTTTTTTTTTTTTTTTTTTTTTTTTTTTTTTTTTTTTTTTTTTTTTTTTTTTTTTTTTTTTTTTTTTTTTTTTTTTTTTTGTATTGAGTTTTATAAGGTCTTTACAAATTATGGACATTAAGCCCTTATTACATGTATCATTGGCAAATATGATCTCCTACTCAGTGGGTTGTCTTTTCATTTTGTTGATGTTTTCCTTTGCTGTACAAAAACTTTTTAGTTTGATGTAGTCCCATTTGTTTATTTTTTTCTTGTTTCCCTTTTCTAAGGAAATATAGAGTAAAAAGTATTGCTACAAGAAATGTTCAAGATGTTACTGCCTATGTTTTCTTCTAGGATTTTTATGGTTTTGAGTATTACATTTAAGCCTTTAATCCATTTTGAGTTTATTCTTGTATATGATGAAAGAAGGTGGTCATTTTTTTTCTTTGCACGTATCTGCCCAATATTCTCAACACCATTTATTGAGTAGACTATCTTTACCCTATTGTGTTTTTGCCTCCTTTGTCAAAATTAATTGACCATAAAGGCATGAGTTTATTTTGGGGCTCTCTATCTGTTCCATTGATCTATATGTGTTTTATGCCAGTACCATGCTCTTTTGATTACTATGGCCTCATAGTATAGTTTGATATCAGGTAGCATGATTCCTCCAACTTTGTTCTTATTTCTCAAGATTGATGTGCCTATTCAAGGTCTTTTGTGGTTCCATATACATTTTTTGAATAGTTGTTCTAGTTCTGTGAAATATGCTACTGGTGTCTTCATGGGAATTGCACTGAATCTAGATTGCTTTGGGTAGTATGGACATTTTAATGATGTTAATTCTCCCTATCCATGAACATAATATATGCTTCTACTTATTTGTATCTTCTTCGATTTCTTTTGTATCTTCTAATTTTCTGAGTATGGGTCTTTTATATCCTTGGTTAAATGTATTCCTAGGTTTTCTGTTTTGTTTTTTGTTTTGTTTTGTTTTGTTTTTGATGCAATTGTACTTGGAATTGTTTTCTTCATTTCCCTTCCTGATAGTTCAGTATTGGTGTATAAAAATGTAACTGATTTCTGAATATTTACTTTATATCCTGCTATTTTACTAAATTCAGTTGTCAGTTCTAGTAGTTTCTTGGTGGAATTTTTAGGGCTCTCTATACACAGTATCATGTCATACGCAAATAATGACAGTTTTACTTCTTCCTTTCTAATTTGGATGACTTTTATTTTTTTTTCTTGTCTGATTGCTGTGGATAGAACTTCCAATACTATGTTGAACAAGAGTGGTGAGAGTGGACATCCCTGTCTTGTTCCCAGTCTTAAGGGAAGTACTTTTTGTCTGTTGAGTACGATGTTAGCTGTGGATTTGTCATAATATGGCCTTAATTATGTTGAGGTATGTTCCTTCCATTTCCACTTTGCTGAGAGTTTTTATCTTATTATAAATGGGTGCTGGATTTTATCAAATGCCTTTCCTGCATCTGTTCATATGATTGTGCTTTTTATCCTTTATTATGTTTATGTGGTGTATCACAATTATTAATTTGTGGATACTGTACCAAGCTTGCATCTCTTGTTCATGGTGTATGATCTTTTCAATGTATTGCTGGATCCAGTTTGCTAATATTTTGTTGAGGATTTTAGCACCTCTGTTCATCAGGGATATTGACCTATAAGTTTCTTTCTTTGTAACCTTCATCTGGTTTTGGAATTAGGATAATGCTAGCCTTGTAAAATGAGTTTGAGAATCTTCCCTCCTCTTGAATTTTTTGGAATAGTCTGGGGATAGGTGTTAGTTCTTTTAAGAATGAGTTTTACTCAGCCAGGTGAGGTATTCTGGCAGTGGAAACAGAAGGTGCAAAGGCTCTGGGGCACAAAGGGAGCCTCCTAGGTTCCTGCACTTGCCAAGCTTACTTATTCTGTAGCCTCTCAATTCTGTGAGCCCCAAGATCCTGAAGATACATTTTTCTTTTACACTTAAATTAGATGAAATTCCACTGCTTCCACCAATGGAATATACACTTTGCATTTTAGGCGGAGATTTTCAGCGACAGTCTGCACTCTTTTCCCAGGGTCATGTTAACCTGAATCTCCCAAATAAATTCCTACCTTAGTGCACTCGTTGGCTAGAAAGAAGTTTCTGTGCTAACGTATATGTGGTCTCATCTGGTTTCTCTAAGCAAAAGTAAAGAGTAATCTTTTGTACAACTAAGTACTGAAAAGCAATCTGGTTTCCTTTTTTCATTTTGTTGGTTCTTCAGAATGAGTCATTAGCACTATTCCGTACACTGCCAGGGCAGCAAAGCCCAGCACTCTCTCTCAGCAACATCTGCCACTCGCTCATTACCTCCTCCCCTCCCTGTGACAGGTAATCTCCCAGCGTAATCTACACCAAACAGAACCAAAAAGAAAAGACTCTCTGCCCTCCAAGGTAGATCTGAACTCAAGATAATCTCCCCAGGTTTGCTCTTCCCTCATTCTAATCCATTTCAGTAAATGCATCCATTTTTCAAGCCAATATCCCAAGAATCATCCTTGATTTCTTTCCTTAGCCTGTCACATTTAAGCAGTTGGCAAGTCCTGTCCTTGCCTCCAAAACACGTCCCACACTAGTCCACCTCCATCCATCATCACTGCCTCCACCCTCAACCAAGCCACTACCACCCAGACACTTGCCTTGGCCTCCTACCTCCCGACTTCCTTGTCTTGCTCTTCAATCCATTTACTTCAGCTAGAACAATCTTTTAAAAATTCAAATCTTCTGCTGAAAGCCTTCCAATGGCTCCCCATTGTCCAAACTCCTCGACTTGGCCGATAAGACCCTGTGTGGTAAGTTCATGACATAGGCCACTCCCCTCTCACTCTCAGATCCAGTCACACTGACCTGCCTGTGGTCTCTGGAACAGCCTTGGTCTCTCACCTCTGAGCTGTCTTAAATTCTATCCTTTGCCTATAATGTCGTCACCCGTTCTCATGATCCAGAAAATTCCTTCTTCCTTTTCAGGATTCAGGTTAAATGTTGCCACCTTCAGGAAGCCTTCCTTGACCACCCTCAGACTAACTTAGATCACCTTGTTTATAGTTCTTCTTGGTGATACAGTGACATGCTTACAATCTTGTGTTTCACATCTAGCTCCTCTGCCATCAGTCCATGAGCTCAGTGAAATCACTCTGTCTTGCTCACCACTGGATTCCTAGAGCCTAACATGATGGTTGGCTTATATTGGGCACTCAGTAAGCGTTAGCTATAGAGATGATGAATGAGTGACAGCTGGGATTCTGGAATTGAGCTTCATCGCTTGTCCTTGGCAGGATCCCATAATCTTCTCTAGGGACTTGGCCCTTGAAAGGAAAAGCTCCCTAGGTCCTAAATTTTCGAAGAGATACTGCAGAGTCATTTTATAGCTTATCCAAGCATGGGGTCTACTCCTTATTTATTCTAAAATAGCTATTGATTATAGGTATGTATGAGGCCGGAATTTAATTTTTGTGTTTCCCCAGTATTCATCCAGAAACCTGGCATAGAGGGGTTAAAAATGCAGACTTCTGGGGATTCAAACTCAACTCTCTCACCTGGCAACTGACTTGTCTTCCTGAATCTTCAATAGAATCTATTCTTTATACAGTGAAAGTTAACTAACAGCGTGCATGTAACACTCAGTGCCTGGCACACAGGAAGACCTTAATATACCATTATTGTCCATGTCGTTAATAGGTTGACAGTTTAGTAAGAATGTTAGACATTTCTTCATATTCCCACTAGGTGTCGGCACAGACTTGGTTAAAACGGCAGCACTAGCTTCCAAGTGTACAAGCCCTAAGAACCCTGGAACAAAAGGGCCCTGGAGCTGCAGAAATTGAAGACAGAGTCGACAGAGACCTTAAAAAGTCAAAAAAGACTTAAACCCATTTGTCCTGCCTCCTTAAGGATAGCAAACTCAAAAGTCATGGTCGGGAGGCCCTGGGCTAGGCTATTTTACCCATTTGTAGTAATAGGTAACTGTGAGTGCTAACCATGTGAGGGTGTTATTCGAAGCTCTATAAAACGGGAACTCGTTGAATTCCCAGAAACAACCATATGGGGTAGATTCTAATGTCTTCCTCATTTTACAAATGGGAAAAGCAAGGCACAGGAGAGTTAAGTAACTTGTTCAACGACACACAGTGGGGGACAGAAAAGGCCTGAGGGGGATTTAGAAGGGATGGACAAGACTAGGAGCATGTGGAGAGAGCAGGATCATAGCTAAGTTCAGATGGCAGGCGGGAGAGGCCCTTGGCAGGAAGTTGAGATCTCCTGAGCAAAATTTTAGGGCAGAAAGACCTTCCAGGTCCCTGAAGTCAGAGCCCAGCTTTGGTGTCATTTCTACCACCTAAAACTGAGCTTGCAGGGTGAAGTGGTCTTGTGGGTACAGAGGAAGGAACAACCAGGCAAGAGTCAGCCCCATATTAAAAGGCCCTGCCTCATCTTTTCCAGTTTTCTGGGGCCCCAAAGAGGAGAGGGTTGGCCACTGAGGCCTTGTCAGTGCCCAGACCTGGCATTAAGGTTACAGGAAGGCAGAGTCCCTCTGAAATGGACCTTGTGATTCTTGCTCAAAAGCACACGTCACTGTGCATAGATTGGCAGAATCCCTTTCTCTCTTTTCTTATATTTTATTTTTCTTTGGGGTATAACATACATAAAGTAGAGCTTATGGTAGAGCTTGATGAATGTTTGCCCATTTATCACCAACCAGATTAAGATACAGACCTTTCCCAGCACCCCAGAAAAGTTCCCCTTGCTCCTTTCCCATTTCTACTCTGCCTCCAACCCAAATAACTACTATTCTGATTTCTATCATCAGAAATTAGTTTTGCATGCCCTTGAGCTTTATATGAATGAAACTACACAATAAGTACCATTTTTGTGTTTGGATTCCTTTAGTCCACATACTGTACATGCGAATACATGCGATTAATCTGCAGTGTCACATATGTCAGTATTTTGTACTTTTAGATGCAAAGTACAGTATTCCGTTGAATAAATACGCCATAGTTTGTTTATCAATTCCCCTGTTGGTGAACATGGAGCGATCTCCAGTTCGAGCTATGAATACATCTGCTGTGAAAACTCTTGCACAAGTCATTTTGTAGACATAGGCACTCATTTCTCTTGGAATGAATTCCTAGGAGTGCAAATTCTAGGTTATAGCATAGGTGTAGGTTTAGATTTAGTAGCAACTGCCAGTTTTCTAAAGTGGTTGTACCCATTTTCTCTCTCACTAGCAGTGTGCAAGAATTTCAGTTGTTCCACCTCCATGCCAACACTTAGCCCCTTCTCTTTTTCTAAACAAGAGTTTTCACTCGAAGACTCCTCTTTTCCTCTAGAGTTGAATATTGGGTGTGCGCAGCATAGGTACACTGATCCCTCAGCCCATAAGCATCAAGATAGTGAGAGGCCATGTGGGGTTCGTTTGAATCTCTGCTGGAGTAGAAATGGGCATCTTCTTGACACGGATGTAACCCTAGGAACTGCGACGGCCATCTCATGACCATGAGCATGAAGACGGTGGAACAGAGATGGAATGGACTGGAGAGATAACACGGCCCTGATGACTCTGCTGAGCCACCCAATTAACCTGCCATTGAGTGGTAGGCCACTTATTTTTTTAGGCCAATTCAGCTAGGATCTCTTTTTTTTCTTTTAGGAACTTGCAAGATAAAGGAACTTGTGACTGTCAAGTCCGTAAACCTTCCTTGTAACCAAACCCAATGGTGCCATTTCTGTGCCCACATAGTCAGCCCCACTGAGCACTCTCTTTCTTGAAACCTTCTCCCTGGGATCCCATGCTCCCCTGCTCTCCCTCCTCCTCCACTGGTCACTGTTCTCGGCCTCCTTCCTTGACTCCTCCTCTTCTGTCTACCATCTGATCTACCCTCCCTCCCTTAGGATCTCACCCAGCACCGTGGTATATCACTTGTGAGCGGATGTTACCCATATACGTATTTCCAGTCCAGGTCTCTCTTCTGAGCCAGCCCCAATCTTGTACAAAACTGCCCACTGACCCTCTCCACCTACATGCCACACAGGCATTTCAAACTTACCTTTTCAAAGCCAAACTCTTGACCTTCCCCCTCAATCTGATCCTTCTTCAGGCTTCGGCACTTTAGTCAAGGGCTCTTTCACTCCTTCATACTCAAGACAAAAACCCAGGTGTTACTGCCAAGACCTCAGTACCCAACCACATCCAATTGTACATCCTTTACATTTCTACCTTCCCAAGCCACCACCCGGTCTGAGTCACCATACTTTGCACCTGGATAGCTGCACAACAGCCTTCTAACTGGTCTCCACACGCCCACTTCCAGGCACCTTTAGAAACCCAGATTTGGTATCATTCTCCTGAAGAAAATGGTTTCTCATTACTCTCCAGATAAAACCAAATTCATTGGGGAGCTCTACCTGCACTAGTTCTTGCTCACCTCTAACTGTCACCCTGCTTCCTCCCACCTTCACCTCTAGGACAAGTGGTTCAAGTGGTTTCTGTCCAATACATTGCCCCTCTCCCTTTGGTGCTGTACAACTCCTGACTGTCCTTGGTCTCTCGGTAAGTGCCACCTTCCCAACAACTCGCATTAGGACTCCATTAACTTTTTATAACTATACTTTCCCCCGCAGTACTTCCGTGATGCATTGGCTCGATTACAATTATTAACATATAGTATATGATGATTGTCCTTCCATTCCCTTCCCCAAGTCTTCCTCACTAGATTGGCAAGGGTTTGAGGTTAGAACAGCGCCTATCCTACCCTCCATTCTACCCCTTTGCCTTTAGCACTGCACTTGTACATAGCAAGTGCTTATGAAATGTGCTTAATTAGCTAATAATTGAATACACTGACTCATTCAACCCCCATAACAACCCTGTGAGGTAAGTATTTCATCAGACAAGGGGAAGCTGAGAGTCTGGGTAGGCAAGCGGCTTGCCCAAGGTACAGAGCAAGGGGAGGAGTCAGGTCTTGACGTCAAGTCCGGTGCTAAGTCCCGAGCCCGGAATTTTCCGCTCCTGAGCCCTGGCCCATTGGTGAAAGGGCCAGGAAGGGAGAGGACTTTGAGACTCGGTCATCCACGTGGACCAGAGGCGATAGGGGCTCACTTACAGAGACCGAGTTACGCCTCCGCTGATCTCAAGAGAAAAAAATCACAATCTGCTTCATATGCATGAGGGGACCATGGGTCCGTGATTCTGGACTACCCAGGATGCGCCTGACTAAAAATTCTTCTGGTTTGAAGACTTTAGAGCCCCTAGAGTTCCGCACACGTACGAAGAAACTCCTCAAAGGTCATTTGGAGTGGGTATTTGGGGGATATCGGGCGAGGGCGTCCTCAATTTGGATCTTATGATCAGGCGTCTTCTATAGACAGCCAAATCCCAGAAGCGGTCCTCGGCCGGCTGGACTAGAAGACGAAGGGGGCGTCTCCTCTGCTTCCTGAGACGTCTGTGGCGAGCTGAGGTGGAGGCCGGCTGCGACCGCGCAGGCGACAGTGGCGGCGGCGGCTAATGGCAGGGCTCTCAGGTACTGTGGTGTCGGCCTCCTGGGGGAGGGCTGAGAGGCCCTCAATGCGTCCGCGCCGCCATGTTGCCCCTTTGGGGTCACCTTAGGCGTCTCCCGTCCCACTCTGGGGTTTTCTTTCCGCGCACCCTCTAGCCACCTACGTCCGGTATCACGTGATTGCCCTGTCTGGCCCCAGCCCGAACCTTGGGGGGTCCTTTTCCTGCCCGAGGGCGGGTTACGGGACTCTTGGGTTCTCGTTGTGGCCTCCAAGGTCAGCGCTCGCCTTTCCGCTCCCGGGATGGGGCAGGCAGGACGGAGGGAGCACAGGGCTGGGGGCGCGACCACCCCTCTTCAACCCCGAGTCCCAAGGCAGGGGACCCGACTTCTGAGAGGCCTGTCACTCTGTCCCCGCCACTTCAGTTGCATTTTTATGTCAGAAGGGTTGTGGGGTAGAGGAGAAAAGGGTCTCCTGCCCTGGGCCCCTGCTTCAGTGTCTGGGGTGATAGGTTGACTCAACTTTGGGTCTCGGGTCCTTTTATTACTCCCTTTAGCTTTACGTCGCCTGGACACTCGTTCTTTTTCCTCCATTGTATATGGGGAGTGGCCCTCAAGGGCAGCCGAAGGAACGGAATGCCTGGCACACTTATAGCCTGGAAAGAAGAATGGGGGATGGGGGACGGTTGCTTTTTTTTCCTTATCCCTTCCAAAGCTTTCATTTCCTTCCAGGCCTCCGAGTCCCTTTTCAGTGCTAAATGTTGGGACAGATTGGGGTCTGTCCTAGGAAAGAAATGGTCTTTCTTATTTATAGGTTTGGATCGTGTTTTACCCCTTTCAGGGAACTGGTGTGTTGGGGACAGCTTCTGTTTGCCCTGCCCGACATGGTCCAACCATCCCCTCAGCCTTCTGGACAGCAACACCAAAGCCAGGACCAAAAAAAGTTCCAGCTTAAGTGCTAATGCCAAGTGTTAGATCATGTTTATTTGTTTTAAATAAGAGACTAATTAATGTCAAGTGAATGTGTTAAAAGATTCAGAGCCCTTGCCAATTTCCAGTGACCATATCAATTCTGTATCTCAAATTGGTCTTGTTATAATTCCTGCCAAAAATAATTTAACTTTTATGTGTAATATGTTGTTTCGAGGAGGAATCTGGAAGTCTGGGTCTGGCCACCTTTTTGTTGTTGTTCTCTAATATTTGAAACACTGAAACATATGCATTCCATTTAAACCTGTCGCTGTGTGATATACCAAGGACCACATGTTGCCTGCCTCTCTGACTTCCTGTCTGGGAATGCTCAGGAATCTGGGTCCTGCTGGGGTGTGAGCCCTGTGGAAAGGCCAAGGGGATGATGGGAGGGTGAACAGGGTCTTCCCCAAAGAAGATGGTGACATGCCTCTGGGGCATATAGATGAAGTAAGAGGTCACCAGGGGAAAAAAGAGACTTATCAGATTCTGCATGTATGCACTTGAGCATATTTAAGTCCCTGGGGGTGAAACTAATCACAAATTCATATTCTTACTTTAGGGCACTGACTCCTGAGCGGGTACACGTTTGAAAATAGATGTCTAGCAAACAGCTCACAGTAGACCTCCCTCATCCAACACACGTGTAAATAAACTGATGCTGTTCCACAGTGGAAGCTCAAGAAACTTGTCTTCCCTGCCCTTTCCTTCAGTCACAATCCACATACTCCACAGATAGAGGTAACAGTGTCACATAATGTCCCTGAGAGTCAGGGTACCCAAACCCCTGCAGCTTAGCTTAAATTGGTTAGGCTAAGAAACTAACATTCTACTTGGGGCAGTCTCACCTGTTGCTGCAGCTCCACACAGCCATCCCACTTCTATCTGGACTCATCTCCTCTATCCTTGGCCTTGTAGGGGTAACAGAGATAGTTTAGGGGAAGGGGAGGCCTGTGGACTTTTAGCCTTGTGGACTAAGGAATTTGCAATAAAACTCTGTAGTCATTTTCAGTTCCTCCCATTGCTCTCTATCAGAATACAGTGTTTTAATGGTATAACTTCCGGGGCGGGGGGGGGGGAGTTATAAATAAGATGTGTTTGGATCAGACCTCTAGGCCTAGCACTGGAATAGAAAGCGAACACACTCCTCCTGTCTTCTCTGTTGGGTTGTGTTTGCTGCCAAAGCATGAGGGTTTGGGAATGGGGGGCCAGAGGAGGGCGTGGACATTTACATTCAAGCCCGCCCAGGCCGGTGTAGGTCATCACGGCAACCCTTGTCTGGAAGTCTGTCATTTCACCATGCTCTGAGCCCTGCTGATGTATGGGTGGAGGAAGCCCCACAGATGGGCTTTGCCAAGATCCTCTGGAAAGCCCTGGGGCTCCCAGCAGCCTCCTGCCTTTTAAAGATGGCACAGGAGACTTAAGAGAGGCCTGCTGTGTCCAGAGCAGCCAGACCCTTCCTTGCTGCTGCAGCCTATCTTCCTGAACCCAGCTACCCTAAAACTGGGCTGAGGTTAGAGCATCTGGGGCAGTGGGCACACCCCTTGAAGGCTCTGAGGGGAGGGGCAGCCTTCATTGAGAACACATGTTGAAATATGTTCGTGGTTCTGGGGGTTTAGTGTGGAAAACCGCAGAAATTCCAGTCTTCAGACTTGCCAAGGGATGGGCTTCAGAAGGGAGGTGTGGGCATTGCCTACTGATGAGGCAAGAGGAGACCTGTTTTACCTTCAGGCTATGGTAAGAGCTGGAGCCACCCAGCCTAAGGAAGATGGAGTCTCAGATTGCATATCCCCATTCCAGCCCTGTGAGTCCTGATTGCTGTTTTGATAACAGAATGTTTCTAGTGTGTTAGAGTTCACTGGGATCTTAGCAGCCCTTTTACAGACAGGAACTAAAGATGAGGGTAAAGAAGTGACCTGGCTAGGTTCCCTGGGCTGATTGATGGCAAAGCCAATATCAGAACTGAGGTCTGCATCCTCCACCCCCATCATTCTGTGATGCTGGGCTGCAGTGAGAGGTGCTGGTAGTTGGGTTGAGAAGCGCAAGGTGCTTGCTGAGAGGAGGGAAACATTGGGCTCAAGAGAGCAGAATGCTTTCTGTTCCAGAGTGTGTGTGACAACTGTGACTAAGGGATTTGAGGAAGTGGCAGAGAGAGATTTATGGCCCTCCAACTCCCTCCCTTGGTGTTGACCCAGGAACAGGTGTGTGGTGACAGGGACATGTAAAGCCACAGACAAAGTGGAACAGATAGCAGGGCCAATTGGTGAGGCAGTCAGCTGACCCCATGTGGAAGGAGTCCTCATTCATTTAGGATGGGAGAGGGGAGAGAAGTTGAGCTCAGCAGCCCACCCACCCACCCACCCTGACTTGATGGCAGGGGAGAGCCCAGGACCAGGGACCTGGTAAGCACCCCTAAGAATATGGAGGCTAATGCAGAAGCATAGAACCCAGTATTGGAGAGTGAGCTGGAGAGAGATTGCTGAGGGTAGCAGAAGAGACCCTGGAGAGTAGCAAGACAGGGCAGGATGCCTTTGTAGCGGTCCTGGTAGAGGCTGCAGGGCCCGGAGGGGTGAGCTGGGTCGGGGAGGCATCACAGCACACTGCTTATCCTATACTCATTGCCCGAGCCAGCGCCCACCCTACCCAATTCTCATTTCTTTGGGGCTCCTGGATGGAGATAGGACTTTGTGTTCTGAAGTTCTGACCACCACCTCCCCCCCATACCCCCCCCACTAGTGCCCCATTTTGAGGGCCACTCCCACCATTCACCTCCTCCCATCTTTCCCAGTGATTACCTGCCAAAGCCAAGTTCTGATCACCCTCCCATTGGTCACTAGTACCCCATTTTGAGGGCCACTACCAGCATCTGCCTCCTCCCATCTTTGGGAGTGATTACCTGCCAAGGCCCCTTTCCCAGGACAGGTGAAGGCACCCATGCCCCTGGGAGGGGGTAGTGATCCCTTATTCTGAGACCACTAGTGAGGACTTCTCTCTTAGGGGAGGGGGATATGATCCTTCATCTCAGGACAGTGTTGAGATGGAACTGGCTGTGTGAGAGTCCCAATTTATTCCTGTTTTGTTGCCTCCCCCCCCATCCCCCCCCCCCCCCAAGGATCTTGCTCACTCCACAATGGGCACCTAAGCCCAGTCTTAGAAGTATATATTACAGCCGCAAAAGAAGTCACAAGAGAGAACTTTTTGGTGCGCCTGCACCGCCCTGCAGGGTCCTAGGACACTGTGCAGGACGGGGGAGGTACTTTTATTTTTTGTAGAGGTGGTCCCTGTCCTCCAGGAGCTTACAATCTAGCTGGGGAAACACAACTAATGCACACTTACACAATCATTACAATTAGCGATTACCACAATATTGACCACAATTGCGTGAGACCAGGGAAAAGATCAGTGAGAGGCTGGGGGCTCGGAGAAGGTGTTTTAGTAAAGTTGGGATTTTACTGGTTGAATAGGTCCGAATTGAGTGACACATTTTTTTAGGGTGGGGTGGGCTTGGGAGGCAGTGAGGGGGAATTGAAGGAGCAAAGGCAGCAGGGCTGGAATGCACATGCCGTAGGCAAGGGACAGTGAGAGGGCCCCACTCTGCTTCTTAACCACCTTCCCCCCTCACCCATGCCCTCCAGTCCCGCCACACAGGCATGTAGTTGGCTCCTTGTCTGCTGCTCAGAGATTCAGGGCCTCGGCTGGTGGTGTTGGAATGTCCATTCTGCTGGCTGGTATGGTTGTCTGGATCTCTGTGGTGGGCCTGCTCGCGTGGCCGTGGCTGTGGGGCTGGATGTCGCTGTTCCAGCTTGGTCCAGATCAGAATGCCTATGCCCAAATCTCGGAGGTCTGCTCCCTCCATCCCCCCTCCTCCCTCTACCCCGCCCCCCAGTGGGACGGGTCCAAAGGGGGTTGGGAAGGGATCTGGTATTGTCGTCATAGCGGAGCTGCTTCTCCGGAGGCCTGCCAGCCCCTCACTGACCTTGGCCAGTGCTCCTCTGGCGAGAGAGCACAGGGGACCCCCCATTCCTGGGCAGCACTGGCTCCCATGCTGGGTGAGCTGCACAGGAGCACCTGCTGACAAGGCCGCCCAGGGCTGGGGGCTGGGGCCTCAGTTGGGGGCCCGCCGGCGCTCTCCCAGCACCTGCCTCCCGGTCCTCGACACGGTGTACGCCAGCTTCTGCAGGGAGTACCTGAACACCTGTAGTGAGAGACCCAGGACCTGCCCTTAGTGGCCGGCACCTGCAGCCTATCTGCAGCGCTGCTGTGCCCGCCCCCGCCCCACCCCCTGCCCCGCCCGCCTGCCCTACTGGGAAAGGCGGGCAGGGGCGCAGCCTGCCCACAAGTCAGGGCAGCTGGAGCTTTTCCAGCTGTGCTGAAGGCTGCATGGCGGCAAGCTGATTGCACCTACAACTTATGTATACCTCACTTCTTGCAATGGGCTGGGTCCCTGGATGATTTCGAAAAGGGAATCCTACCCAGTAAATGCAGCATTCCAGGAACACCTTGAAGGAAATATGCAATTCCTTTGGCAAAGAATTCCTTAGCAGGGAATTCTTCCTGCAAAGGGTGTTTTTAGAGTAAATGATTTTATGGACAAAGTGCTTTCTTCTGATCTTTTTTTCTTTTTAAACAAAGCACTTTGCCTCAATTTGATTTTTTTTAATAAAGCGAAATTGGATTTTTAGGAAGCGCTTTTTCCTCCCATTTTTCTGCAAAGAGCCTTCTATTTTCCTCAAAGCGCTTTTATCTGATTCACTTTCTTGTTAGCTCCTTTGTCTGATTTTTTCTGCAATGCGCTTTTTATCTAATGCAATTTTTTTAAGTGTTTTTGTCTATTTTTCCTGCAATGCGCATTTTGTCAAATTCATTTTTTTCCCATGAATTACTTTTGTCTAATTTGTTGTGGGTTGGTTTTTATTAAGTGCTTTGCATTTGTTTTTCATAAGTGCCTTTTTCTAACTTATTTTTTGTCCCAGCCCCGCAATCACTTTTTTTTAATGCAATTTCCCCGCAATGCGCAATTCTTTAAGGCAGAAAATTTTTGCTCTGCGAGTTGTAAAGTCTGTTTTCGCAAAACAGACATGCCCCGCCTCCCTCCTGGGGTCGAGTCTGGGTATAGCGGGTTTTTCTTACCACGTTGGTCGCTAAGAGCCTCGGCGTTCCTTGGCGGCTGGCGCCCGCCGCGCCCCAACTCTTTGTTCCCGGCCGGGCGCGGGCGCACTGAGAAGGGTCTGCGCTAGGAGGAGGGCGCAGGGAACGGGTGGGGGCGCGTGGTGCCGGCCGCGGCACTCGGGCAGGCAGGGATCGCGGCAATCAGGATAGGACGGGTCGGGGAGGCGGCAATTACAACGTGGGCTTGCCGGTTTGGGGGCGCGTTTCAGGACCCCTCTCCCACCCAGAACCGGGACCCACTTACCTGCAGCAGCACGCGGAAAATGTACCAGCCGATGATGAGCAGTTCAGCCGATGCTACTGCCACTGCCGCCATAGTTCCGAGAGTGGGTCGTCGAGAGTGAGTGTGCCGAAGGCTGTGGGTTCGCCGAGGGCCGCTGGTCTCTCGGAGTCCGCTGTTCGGCGCACTGCCGCAGCCGCGGTGGCCGCGCCTTAAGTATCCGCCCGCCACCCAAGTGCGCATGTGCGTTTACGGGGGTCTAATAGGGGGGGTAAGCCGGAGGCGCTCCTCATTCGCTAGGAGAGGAAAAAATAATCCATCTGCTCTTTCCACACCGACCCCCGCCTCCTGAGTTTCATCTTAGCCCCTTTCCAGAAGATTCCGCCGTCCCTGCTTTTGAATTTTAGTGTAAAATGGAGGGGAACTGCAACTTTTAGTAGCACATAGCGCAAGGGTAGGGGTGTGTGCCTCTTGGTGTGGACCTCCGCTCTTCGAGCCCAGTGTCCCGTGCCATACCAGAACCCACTTTGGGCACAGATGGAAACCTAATTTAGATAGAGATCATCTACCCCGCAGAGTAAAAAGGATGCCCCTTCCCGGAGTCTTAGCTTCACAGGCCCTTGTTCACTCTTTTTCTAGTATTTGATGTGCTGTAAGCTAGCGTCCTCTGTTTCACAAGTCTGTGAGCTTGTAATTTTCTGTGATCCTTGAGTCCCTCTTCTTACGGTTGCCAGACCTACGGCGGTAGCGATTGTAGGAATCCTATAGTGCACTAAACTCTAGGCGGGAAAGTGGTAGTTACCAGGTATCTTTCCTGTGGGAAGGTTACGGGAGGGATTGGCGCCTTTGTATGCGCGGAAGGGATAGGATGAGCTCTCCGGTGAAGTGGTCAAATTTCGCCCTGGGATAGTTTGCTTTTGGACAGGTCATTTCAACCTCTGTCTTCTGCTCTCCTCCCCCCAAACCCCGGTTGGTCTTCCTCAGCCAGCAAGGTTCTTTGTACCCGTTGCGCTGGGCGGCTGGAGCCAGGTTTTGCTACCGCCACCAGAGGGTTGTGGCTGCTGCAGCTCCGTTCCCAGGCGCAGCAGTTAGATCTTGTTGACCGCGGTCTGTGAGCGCGGTCATGGCGCACCAGCGGCCCACCTCTGGAAAGCACCTCTCTCCAGCACGCTGCCTGGCACAGGGGCCAACTGTCTTTTGTCCCTATGTGTACAGAAAATAATTTTGATTAAAAGCTCACAGAGGTCAGGTTCTATATCGTGCCAGCAGCAGATGGAGAGTGTAAGTCATCCAAGCGAGGTCAGTTTGGATGAAGTAGCATGGTGATTTTTTTTTCTTTATTGACTTTCGAAGAAGTTGGCTGGTCTTGGCAAAATGATGCCAGGCTGTTTAAAAAAAGCAAGCTCGTCCTAGGCTGCCATCTTAAAACAAAATATTTGATGGTGCCGCCGCTGCTGTAGCTTCCCGAAGCTTGCAAGGATCCATTGCTTGCGATCTCCTCCGTCGGCAGTGCGCGCCGCTAACTGCTTTAACTCTACTCAGCACCTGCTGTGAGAGAGAACCCTATGCTAATCCTGTGGGGCATGACCCTCCGGTGGCAACCACAGGGCGGTATTGTGAGGTCTGGACCCCTTGAGGACGGGCCGCAGCCTCAGGAGGCGATACATGATCTCTGCTGGGCAGGGCCCAGGCAAAGCCAGTCCACTGTTCGGGGCCTGCGGGAAGAGCCCCCAAGAATCTGCCCAGGGGAGACACCCCAGGAGGCTTCCAGAAATGGTGACTCGGAGATGAATAGACGTCTACGGGTGGGCAGGGAGGCAAGGGCATTCACATTTACTGTTGTTAACCATGATCCATTTTCCCAAATAAGTATACATTCTGTTCCTGTTTTTTTTTTTTTTTTTTGTCTGTCTGTCTGTCTGTTTTTTGTCTGTTTGTCTGTTATGTTGACTTTTCTCTTTAGGATCCCTGCTGCCTTGGTGATCCCAGGCTGACAGCCAGAGAGCACAGCGGCTCAGCTCCTGGAGAGTGAGGGTTGAAGAAAGCGGAGGGCAGCCGCCCACGCCCGCTGGCTCCCATTAGGTCGGTTCCTGCAGCCGTGCCCAGCGGCCTTGGCGAAGGCCCTGCCTGACAGAGATCATGTATTGCCTCCAGTGGCTGCTGCCTGTCCTCCTCATCCCCAAGCCCCTCAACCCCGCCCTGTGGTTCAGCCACTCCATGTTCATGGGCTTCTACCTGCTCAGCTTCCTCCTGGAGCGGAAACCTTGCACAATTTGTGCCTTGGTTTTCCTGGCAGCCCTCTTCCTCATCTGCTATAGCTGCTGGGGAAATTGTTTCCTGTACCACTGCTCCGATTCCCCGCTTCCGGAATCGGCACATGACCCCAGCATTGTGGGTACCTAACAGCCTGCCTATTTAGCTTTCCAAGGAAGCAGAAGACGGGAGGGGAGGCATTGACATAGGTCATAAAGCATTGGAGTTTCAAATCCCGCAGCCCGCGGGTGCCACATTCCTGACGGCGCCTTTTTGGCCTGTGATGTTTTATCCTTATAATGTGAATAATAGCACTGACCGGTGCTTTTATTGTAGAATCCTATAGTCGTGGGTGGTCTTGTGGTTGTGTGTGTTCTGTCCCCATCTTGGTCCCAGCTGGCAGGATGGCTACCCGCCTCGCCTCATTCCTGAGAGGAGTCTGCACCCATCCTGATTAACCACCCCAGTAGGACCTGGGCTGATAAAATGCCAAGTCTCATTGTCACCTCTGTGACCCCTCCTTGTCAGGGTCTCCTCCTTTTCCAGTATGTTCCCAACTCCTCAGTCCCTCCCTTTAGTTATCTTCTACCCCTTTCCTTTTTGGGGGGAGCATCTGTCCAAGACAGTGCTCATTTTTGCACTTATCTCGAATTTAAAGAGATTGCTGACGCCCGAGAGCCTCGCTTTTCCATCCTCCTTTCCCTGATCAGCAGGCTAGACAGGAACATGTCTTGACTGTTTGTTATTCACAAAATCTCCAGTATTTTTTCAACTTCATTTTTAAGAAAGAAGTAACAAATACACGTTACTCTTTCACCAGGGGGTCTGGGCTTGTGCCCAGCCTCACTTCCTTCGCCCTTCCGCCTGCCTTCCTCAGCTGTCCCCAGGAAGGGGCAGGGGTGCCTCATTGTGTCTCCTGTGCATGCTCCGCAGGGGTGAGGTGTAGCGTGTTCCTGTAGATCTAGACCTAGCAGTCCCCGGCCGAGTGAATGGAAGAGTACTGTGTGTTTCGTAACAGCCACGATCCCCTTGATAGGTGTTTGGATATTTTTTGGTGTGCTGTACATGTGTGTACGTGTACAAATACATGTGTATATTCCTTTTCAAGAAGCTTTATTGAACGTGTTCTGATTTTGAGATTTAGCAATAGCTAGCTATAGTGGGTGCCGCTACAGTGTTTATTTAGCATGGGTATTGCAGAGTGACCAGCACACTGGACTCCGAGGTGGTTCAAACGGGACAGAGGAGCAGTGGCCGTCGTCCTCATGCCTGGAGTTCCTTCAGTCCTGCAAACAGAGACTGTATATTTTGAAGAATACACAGGAAGACTTTGTGACTGTCACTTGCTTTTTTCTGTTTCTGCACTTCTGTAACAAGTGTCAGCAACAAGACTTTCTCCTGGCCCTTGCCCACTGGGGATCAGCATGGCTGTCCCTCCAGTCCACACCATCTTTCTCTTGCCTGAGCAGGGAGGGAGGTGGGCCAGGCAGAGGACAGAACTGGATGCAATCCATCTAGGGACTGGGACCGCAAGGCCACACTTGTGGAACATTTGGACTGCATTCTGGAGCTTTTACTTACGGTGTGTTCATTGCACAGCTGTTTGAAATGTTTAATAAAGCTTTATAAACTTTACTTTGTGGTTTTATGTGGCTGCAGTCCATTTGGGTCGTGGTGTTGGATTTCTGAGTTGGTGGGGGCCGGGGGTAGCATGGAGGGGCTGAGTCCTTGGCGCCAGAGTACCTTAGCCCGAAAATTTGATCTGCTCTCTAGAGAGCAGATGGTGGGGGAGGGGGAGCAGGGGGCAGGCCAGGCAGTGAACAGAAGGGAGTCCGAAAGTTTTCAGAGATGAGACACTTGCGTTTCTCAGCTCCCATGGCTTCTCGCCTGAAACTGTTTCCCTCCACAGGAGATCTGAGTAACCGATCCCCTGACAACTTAAGACAGCTGGAACCCTAATCATCAAGGATTTTTATGGTGCTGCTTTTGAAGTAAAAATAAAATGAAACCCCTTATGGCATCTGAACTGGAAAAATAAATAAGGCTGGCTGTCCAACCAGGGGCCTTAGGCTTAAAGCAATGGGTAGAAGCACAACAGTGGTGCGGGTTGGTGTCGTCGACGTGCATGTACTTCCGTAGCTGTGACCTTTGAGACAAAGCAGGGCAGCTTGCCCTGTGCTGGGTGTCCACCTTTCGGTCTCTTCTAGAAAACCTAACAGGAGCACTACGTGTCCAAGACACAGCTGTTGTGAGGGTTTGTGGAGGTAACAGATGCAAAAGATCTTTGGTAATTTCATAGTTCACCTGCTTGACCTAGGTTTTTGATTTCTTGCTGTAGTTCTGTGTAGTTTTCTCCTGTCCTTCTAAATCTCCCTATTGTCTGTCTTCATTTTTTCATTCCTACTGTTGCCTATCAGTGTTTTCTCTTGATCAAAACTTGCCAAAGTCCTGGCCAGTGTGACTCATTTGGTTGGAGTGTCGTCCCGTAACCGGAAGGTTGTGGGTTCCACTCCCTGTCAGAGCACGTACCTAGGGTGCAGGTTTGGTCCTTGGTCCAGGCGCAAGCGATCCTGGGTCCAGGCACAGAGGCAACCAATCGATATTCTTCTCTCTAAAAGCAATTTTTAAAAATGTCCTCAGGTGAGGATTATAAATTAAAAAAAGAAAGTTGACAAAGATTTATCCATTTTAAAGGTATTTTCAAAGAACCAAACTTTTATTGATTATATCTACCGAGTATTTTTCCTGTCTGATTCTCCAGTGCTTTTCTGTCTGAATTCTTTTCTGGGTTTTGGGATATATTTTTTGGTTCAGCAAAGTCTTAAGCTGCGGTGCACACATGTGGAAAGGAAGGTTTGTTCAGCAAACATTGAGTCCCTGTACTATGCTTGCTGGAGATTTCAGGGGCAAGACCTGGGCCTGACTCCACAGGACCACATGATTCTAGCCTAGTGGGAAGACTAAGAAAATAGACAATTGCAAATTCCAAAAACAAAACAAAACAAACAAACAAAGGCTTTTGGGTCCCCACTTTCCTGTGGAGGCACCTGGATGATAAATGAAGCCAAGATTATTGCTTATTTTGCTCTCCCTTAGAAACCAGCTTTCTGCTGTAGGTCAAGCTTGCTTAAAAGTCACAAACAAGCCTCCCTCTGAAAGATTTCTGACACTTCCCAGAAGGGAGCCTGCAGCCCAGCCCCTCCCAAGGTGACTGCCAAATCAGCATTCTCTGCCCAACAGTACTTCCCACCTTACTGAGGCAGCACCAGCAGTACCCTGTCCCCTCTTCCTGAAACACCTTTCAGGAAAAGGAAAAGTAGATGCCTCTTCTGGACAGAGCAGGAGCATGCTCTCCAATTCTGCTGGTCTCTGGGCTCCTAGTGCGACGTGGTACCTGCTGGACCCCGTGGGGCCTAGGTCTGGGCTTCTTTAGGAACAAGTCTGTGTCCTGCTCTGGGCCTTAGTTTCCTTATAGGTAAAGTGTAGTCTTTGGAGCAAACACAACCTTCCTAGCCCTAATATACAGGGAATCCTTTTTCCTAGGATCTTAGGATCCTCCTGGATACATTTGAGGAAGGTGACTAAGCTTGGGGAAGGTGGCAGTGCCCTTGCAGGGCAGCCTGCATATGCTTTATGCTTTAGCCAGTGAGCCCTGATATGCCTCTGTCAGGAAGCCTTCCTGGATTTCACCCCTCACCCTGGAGATCCGCTTGCCTAAAGCACTTTACTTAGCCTTCTGTTTAATACTGGTGTCAGGGCTAGGCAACTTTCTTTTGTAGTGATTGGGCTCCTCTTATCTTCCAAGGGGGCCTGAGTTGTTATTATTCAACCAGCAGGTCCTTGTCAGACTCCCATGTAGGAATGCAGGACTTTGGGCCACATAGTGGACAAGGTGGACAGTCCATGCCATCAAGGAATCACCTGGATGTGTGTGTATGTGTGTGTGTGTGTGTGTGTGTGTGTGTGTAAATAAAAAATACATATGTATTGGGGTAGGTGCCATAAGAAGTCTAAGAGCAAGATGATGTAGGCTGGGGAGGACTGATGTTCAGGCTGCCCGTGAGGACAAGTATAAATGTTTGAACAGTAAAATAGTAAATGAGATGCTAATTCCCACCATTTGACCCAGCATCTGACTGGACTAAAAGTAAAATGAAGGACCACAAGTAGTACTTGGCTACTCTGTAATCAGAACCCCAAAAGGCCTTTTGGCTTAGAGATCAGTGTATTTAAAGCTAGAGGATTGTGCTGGGAAGCACAGGGGGTGTCTAAGGCTGACACGGTGGTGGCAGACCTCAAAACTCAGTCCCCAAAACTCTTCAGTTTCCAGCTGATTGGAACCGTCACAGACAAGGATCTGATGGGAATAAGAGGTGACCCAATCAGAACAGCATTCGAGGTGGGATTTTTTTTTTTTTCCAGTAGGGAACAGGATAGTGTTTGAGCAGTGAAAGCAGCAGGGTCATCAAGAAGGTCATTGCCCTTCCTAAGTCATTGGGAATGGGGAGAAGTGGGAGGCGGTGGAGGGAGGAGAACAGAGAAAGATAGGAGAAGGAAAGTTGACTCCCATGGAATAGCCGCAGGAAAGGAGGCCAGAGAAGGGTTGTGGGAAGCCCATCTCCGACACCCAGTGCAGAGTTCACCCCTCATCCCCACCCCCCACGCTGGTGAAACGGTCACAGCGGAAAGTCCTGTAAGCAGATAATTACAATGCCATGTCATTCGGGCTGTGGCGGAGTTAGGCGAGAGAAATTGTTTGAGAGACCATATGCCTCAGCATGAATTTCCTTATTTTTTTACAAGCCCCCAAATGGCAGTATCCTAAAAGGGAGAGGATATCAAGCCATAGCTCTTTCCTGAGAGGCCAAAATCCTGGCTTTGCATCCCTGCTCGGCCACCAGCTTGCCCAGGATCTTCATGTATTTCCCCCGCTCTTGAAGAGAAATCACTGCCTGTCCAGTCTTTTCCTCATGAGGAACCAGTGTCGGGATGTGTTTGGGTGCTGTCAGATGTGGGTTGCACATGACCCTTCTCCAAAGACTATCCTTTGAGTGGTCTAGCCTCTCACCACTTTTCTTAGGCAGTCTGGCAGTTTGTGGAAAGTCAGCACTTACCCCACTTCTTCCAAACCTAAGCCTTCTGCCAGTTCCCTGCCCCTGTACTGATAGTGGCTGCCCCAGGGTTGGGAGTGGGTGGGGAGAATCAGGGAGCTTAGGCCCTGGGCCTGATCCTCATTCACTGCCCATGCGACCTTGCTTTGCTCTGCTCTGCTCACTCTTCTTCAGGGTGCTAGACCAGGAAGTCTAATATTTCTACAGCCATCTTCTGTAAAACATCAGTGAACTTTACCCTTGTTAGTTCAGTCTTAGAGATACTGCGTAAAAGAAAGTGTGTTAAAACAAGCGAGTGTTTAATCAAAAGATCTTTTGTGTTAAAGAATCAACTTTAAATCTCTTGGGTGCAGAACTGTCAAGAATCTAAGCTTAAAGTCAAGGCAGACTTGGAAGGCTCTCTGAGGGAGGAAGACAAATAGCCTTTCAGTGGTTCCCTGTTTGTTACCTGTGGTCCCAACTTCTTAGCTTGGCCATCAAGACCCTGCATAGCCCTTGAGGGTATGGCTTAGTCTTTGTCCCTTGACCAGGCATAGTACCTGCCTGACCAGGCCAGGCACAGAACCTGTTGGTTTTCTGGCTGGATGGGGGTGGTGGGGTAGATGGACAGATGGCTCAATCAATCACTGTGTAGACTGCCTAAGGAATTAAGTACCTCATTCTTTCCTAGAAGTAATGGAATTGAGTTTGTCTCCCACGTCGCCTCTTGACATCTCTGAAGTGACACTGTTTTCTAGTCTGAAGACTAATATTTTACACACAGATATCACGGATGCTAGTATCTCCCAAAAATATGTGAGAAGAACCTCGTAAAGGGCTCCACAGCCTAGTGTCCCCCCTGTGGCAACAGGGGGCTGTGAGTCCCTTCCCCTCACTGGATCTCAGTTTCCCCATTTGTCAAATGAGGCAGTTTGGACTAGATAATTCTTAAGTTCCTTTCTAGCTCTAGCATCGCCCTCAGATGCCTTGGTACCTAGGGCAACAATTGGACAGGAGGCATGATGACCCCAGGATCTGGGTCAAGTCCACATCTTAGAGCATGGAGGAATCATGGTGATGGTTGCAGCGCCCTTGAAGATGAACTTGGCAGTAACCGGTCGAGAGGTTTTTCTGCTGATGGTGAAATGTCCTGGCAGAGTCTGTACAGGTAGGTTGACGCAGGTGAGGAGTGGGGATGGGCTCTCCTCTTATAATCCCTAAGTAATGTTTCCTTGCAAAATTAGAAGCCTCCAAGACTGGTTGCTACCAACTAGATTCAGCCATTAATATTGGCAAAGTAGGTGAACCATCTTTTCATACACTGTCCTGGCAGGGCTTCCGGAAAGGCTTTCTTCTCCACCTCTTGAATGCCTCCCTGCATTTCATTGTCACTCTGCCTGAAAGCATACCTTCCCAAAGCCTTCCAGTTGCCTGTCCAGGTGGTGTGTTCTCTCAGAAGGCCGTGGCCCAGATGCCATAATCAGCGAGAAGTAGCTTAGCTCAGAGTCAGAGACACAAGGGGAAGGCTTGTCCAATATTGGGGCCCTCACTATTGAAAGAAAAATAATAATTTATTTCCAATCTCACCTCAGAACACTCACCCAAATTCGAAAACCATTTTAAAAGATCAGTAAGGAGCTATGCATCCACTAAAAACCAGGGAGGAAAGGAATTGGATATCTAACAAGTGTCTGAATGGGGAGGGTACCCACTAAGCTGAAAAGCAGCAAGATGACATCAAGAGAGTGAAGACCAACCAATCTGACTACATCAAAACTAAACATTTACGGAGTCAAACGATATCACCAGCAGAACCAAAAAGCAGAGAGGGTAAACTATTTGCAGATCCATAATGTATGGAAGGACACGCGCAAAAACATTAACAGTAAAAATGCAACAGATAAGTATGTAATTCACCTAAACAGAGTCCACAGAAGAGGAAATAGAATTGACTAAATTTTTTTTTGAAAAAAATATTTAATTTTATTAATAACTGAAGATCAACAATGAAGAACATTAAGGAAATAAGAGTTTTTACCAACCAACTAGGAAAAAAAGTTTAAAAATACCCAATGCTGATGAGGATACAGTGGAACAGGTACTATTATTCAGTGCTAAGGCAAATGTGAATGGGTGTAAACTCTTTGGAAAGTAATGTGATAGTGGAAGAGATGGAAAGATGAAAGTTTCACAAAGGGCAAATGGTCTACATATTTATACAACATTTATTGAATGTCTACTTTGTGTCAGGCATGGTGCTGGGTATTAAAATCAGAAGATAAAATGTGGTGCCTGCCCGGTCAAAGAGCTAAGAAAGACACAGATACTAAAATGATTTGTAGTAAGAAGATGGCCAGAGATATGCTTGCGACATGGGCAAAACATGGAGCCACTGGGGTAGGTGGCGCAAGTGTGAAATTTTATGGGAGCATCCAGGGGCGTTCCCAGAAGAGGTGCCTGGATGAGTAGTTTCCAGGTAAAGAGCAGAGACAAAAGTAAGAAGCATCTTGGATGAGCTTGTAGACAGTTCAGTCTTGCCAAAGCATTGAAATAAGAGGCAGGGATGGAGAAGGCAGGACCAGATCACACAGTGCCAGGTCTGTCCAACTGAATGAAGAATGGGGTCTTTTTTCTTTTGACAGGGGAACAATGGAAGCATCTTGAGCAGGCAGGTGCTGTGGTGAGATTTCTGTTTTAGCTTGTTTATTCTGGTTGCTTGAAGACATTGGGAAGTGCAAAAGGCCAATGAGGAAATGATCGCCTTGGTCCAGGTAGAGAGGATAAGGCCTGAATTAGGGTGGAGGCCAAGAGGATGGCAAGAAGGCAAAATTAGGAGGACCTGCAGACCAAGGGTGCCTTCTATGTTTCTATCTTGGGTTACGGGGTAGATGGGAGAATACCCAGGAGAAAGAACAGACTTTGGAGACTGCCTGGAGGAAGATCGTTAAACTCAATTTTGGACAAGTTGAGTAGAACATGGGTGTCCAGCTGGAGGTAGGTGGAGGGTTTGGATCCAGCAGGAAATTTGAACAAAAGATTGAGGTGTGATTAATGGCAATTATAGCCATGAGCTTTGCTGAGGCGGCCCTCGGAGAATGTAGCAGCTGAGGAGAGAAAGGGGGTCTGGACAGAGAACCTATCCTCCCATTTAAGGGGTAGGTAGAGAGAAAGAGCCCACAAGGCAAAAAATGAAGCCGGAGTTGGGAAAGCACCTGGAGCCTGTGTTGGCATGGAAACCCCAGGGATGTGGAGCATTTCCAGGAAAGAATAATAGGCAGACAAAAGAGAAAAGCCAGTTAGATAAAGACTGAGAGCCCACTGGATGGAGCAATTAGGGGGGCCCTGAATCATCATGGAACACAAGGTGGGCAGAGGAAAATGAGAGGGGATGGGAAAGCAGGCAGCATGGCCCCCTGTCCTGGGAGTTTGGAATCCTGGGGAGAATCTATTAGAGTTATGATTTGGGTCAGGGATTATTTCTGAGCTGGGCTGAAAGGATATAGGGAGAGACATGATAGAAGAGAGGGTGATAGAGCTTTCACATGAAGTCCTCCTGGGAGGGAAAATGTTCACGGGTGACCTTGACTAGAGCTGTTGTCAAGTTGAAAAGTATATACACCAGTTTGGCACTCACAGAGGAAGTGTGGGCATGTCCCAAGGAGGAGAGATGGAGAACTAGGGACAAGCTTAAAAGAGAAGGTGCAGAGTTCCTGGAGTAGGGCCAGACACTGAGCTGTCACTGGCATTTCAGGATACAGGAAGAGGATCCTGCTGAGGAGGCTGAGGAGGAGGGGCCAGAGGAGAACACCAAAACCCCAGGGGAGAGAGCGTTTCCAGAGGTCAGAGTGGACACGGATGGGCCATGTGCACACAGGTCAGGGAGGTGAGGGCATCTCCTGGGTCTGGTCTTTGGGGACCTTTCCCACGGCAACTCTGAGGATGGAAACAGAAGCCCACCTGAGCGGGGATGATGGGGGTCTGGCAGAGAAAGCAGAAGGGAAAAGGGGACCTGGGGGGACAGTGGGGTCAGGGCAGGCGCTGTTTCTCACACGCTGACTTTTGGAGGGAGGAGAGCTATGTGAGCCTGGGTTTGAAGAGCAAGGACAGGTAATGAAAGGGGCCCTAGAGCGCCGGGATTAAGTGCAGAGGTGAAGGGATTAGTTGTGTTGGCGGAAATGGACAAAATTGATTTACGTACATTTTACCAAGTCACCTGATCCTCATGTTCTTCTGGAGGCTTTTCCTCTGCCCTCTGGGTACTTAACTAGAGCTCTAATTAGCAGCAGTTTCATCCTGCCTGTGTCTGGGGCCATGTCTTATTCATT
>PVKU01013624.1:0-27708 GCA_004027475.1 Anoura caudifer
CCCCAGCCCCCAAAGAGATCCCAGCTAAAACTGCATCCCCCAAAGAGCCTTCAGCTATTCCAGCCCCCAAAAGGGCCTCAGCTAAAACTCCATCCCCCAAAGAGCCCTCAGCTACCCCAGTCCCCAAAGGGGCCCCAACAATTTTATCTCTCCCCAAAGTCCCAGGAACCTCATCCTCCAAAGGTAGCCCAGCAGTCCCATCCGTCAAAGACTCCCCTACTTCCCCTGTTTCCGTCACCTATCCCTTGGGATCCATTGCTCCTCAGGCACCTAGAGGGCTCCCAATAAAGGAAGGCTCCACAGCTCTCAAAGCAGTACATGTTGTCCCAGCTTCTGAAAGTGCACCAGTCATCCCAGCTCCCATTCAGAAAGGCCCACCAGCCAAGAAGAGTTCACCACCTCCTGTGTGCCCTGATCCCTCGGCTAAGAATGGTGCTAAAGGACCCCTTTCTACAGCGGCTCCAACCCCTCTACTGACAATCTCCACTCAGAAAGGCACTTCTCCAAAGACTCCAAAAGCCCTCCTTGTTTCTCCCTTGAAGAGTAAAGATTCTTACTCTCCAAAGGGTCTCTTGGCTCCTCATCCTAAGTCTGAGACATCTACGCATCTAGCAACAGCTGCCTCTGAGAAGGTCCTTCCTAAAACTGGGGCAGCATCTGTCTGTACAGAACCCACCCCATCAGCCTCTCTGCCTCTTGCTTCTTCCCCAGTTCCCCCTCTGCTTCCTAAACAGCAACTTCTGCCGTCCTCACCTGGGCTGGTGCTGGAATCACCCTGTAAGCCCTCAGCCCCTGCTGATGAGGATGAGCTGCCGCCTCTGATTCCCCCGGAACCAATCTCGGGGGGAGTACCTTTCCAGTCGGTCCTCGTCAACATGCCCACCCCCAAACCTGCTGGGATCCCTGCCCCAACCCCCTCTGCCAAGCAGCCTGTTCTGAAGAACAACAAGGGTATTTGCTTTGGTTTGCCGTGTGCATGGTGTGTCGCCCACACCCCTCCTGGGGGCTACCCACCAATACTAACCCTAGGATGCGCCACTTTCTCCAGAATATCTGCTTGTGTTTGGACATAGAACATAGAATGATAGTTTTAAGAACAAAAGCTCTAGGAATGTGAAATGGAATCTTGGTTTTCATCACTTCAGATAGTCCATCTTGTGTAATGGGGTCCAGACTAACCCTGAGTGTGCCATCATTTTACCTAACTGATGTGACTTTGAAAACCAAGACCTACTAGACCTTAAATCTGCTCTAATTTCTACCACATCACTAACCTTGTCCCTGGGCCTGGGATTTGCTAAAATACTGGGAAATTCTTGAATATTGGGACTATTTAAATTCCTTTAGTAATAACCAGTGCCCAGGGACTTCCTTTTCTTAAAAGACCTATTTTTCCTAGTCTGAGAATGGTGCAGGTGTATGCTTTTTCCTTTCAGTAGTCTTTATTGATGCTTGGCCTTTCACTTGAAAACTTAAAATATGTTAATTATGTCTGAAAGAAATGGAAGAGGTCACAGGAAATTAACTAGTAGAGGTGACTATTGGGACTGTAGGTTGGCATCATTGAGAATCTTTGAACTATGTTGATTAGATCAAATTGCTAGGGTGAGTGGTTTGAAAATAAGGCTAAATGTGTGTACATAACTGCTTCTGGCCTCCCCAAACCTAGTTTAAAGGATGAGGGGAAAGTGCCCTTCCTGGTCTGCTGCCACAATGTGATCTTGTTTTTTACTTCAGTGTACCTGTAGACACCTTGTCTGCCAGAACCTTTCTGGGTTGGTTGGG
Organism: Anoura caudifer; assembly: GCA_004027475.1. Lineage (NCBI taxonomy): Eukaryota > Metazoa > Chordata > Mammalia > Chiroptera > Phyllostomidae > Anoura > Anoura caudifer. The sequence goes on from PVKU01013624.1 coordinate 1,786, forward strand.
CTATTGGGTAGGGTTTGGACTTACATAGGTCATTGGTGTTTGCTTATGCCAAGAAGTGAAGACCTTGAGGGAAAGGAAGCAGTTATAGTATATAAACAGTTCAACTGTATCTAGTAATTACCTCTCATTTCTGGGGCTGGGTCTTTCATGAATGTATGCATACTAGTTTGTGAGTAAGTGGGGGGTTATCAAGCTGACGTTATACAAGTCAGCTTATTTTACATTTTACTTTGCAAGGTTTAACATAAGCCAGTGACCTCTAGTCCAGTCAGGGTGTGGTGAAGTGCCTCCTTTTTATAATCTCTACTATAAAATAGTGAAAATTAGTTTTTTATCTTAGGGTCTGGAACAGAATCTGACAGTGATGAATCAGTACCAGAGCTCGAGGAACAAGATTCCACACAGGCAACCACACAACAAGCCCAGGTGGGTGTTCTTTTACTCACTGGTTTTAAGTACTCAGGTCAAGGAAGCATTGGAGAATTTGAGGTTGATCAGAAAAGTTGAACTTACATATTTGGAACTGTAAACCTTCATAAAGGGAAAACCACAGGGAGATTGTGGAATTCAAGTCTTACGATCCAGCATACTGTTTTATTTTAGCTGGCAGCGGCAGCTGAAATTGATGAAGAACCAGTCAGTAAAGCAAAACAGAGTCGGAGTGAAAAGAAGGCACGGAAGGTGAGATTTTAAGTTACAAATAAGGATTAAACCTTCTGATCCTTGAGAAGGGATCAGTGGATCCCCTCTGAGAGGGGAGGAACTGTAGTGGAACTCTTGGTGGTAGTAGAATCATGATTAGTTAAAATAACAGAAGTTACTATGGCAAAAACCCCAAAAGTCCTTGGAAACCGATTGTATATTCTAACAGAAACTTTTCTTAGCCCAGAAAATAAGTTTGTTTTGCATATGATATTATGGTCCGTCCTTTCTGAAGCTGCTTCTAAAAAAGTTGAGACCACTCTGACTGGTGTGCTTCAGTTGGGCATCGTCCCGCAAAACACATATTACCTGGGTTGCAGGCTTAGTTCCTGGTATGAGCATGTACAAGAGGCAGCCCAATCATTGTTTTCCCCGTCTCTTTCTGCTTCCGATCCCCTCTCTCTAAAAATAAATAAATAAAATCTTTTAAAAAATAATAAAGTTGTAACGCTGGTGTTCTTTTCTGTTCCTTAGGCTATGTCCAAACTGGGTCTTCGACAGGTTACAGGAGTTACTAGGGTCACTATCCGGAAATCTAAGAATATCCTCTTTGTTATCACAAAACCAGATGTCTACAAGAGCCCCGCTTCAGATACTTACATAGTGTTTGGGGAAGCCAAGGTAAGGAAAGTTTTCATGGGAGTTGCTCTAGAACAGGGTTTTTCAGTCTCAGCACAGTTGACATTTGGGGCCAGTAATTCTTTGCTGTAGAAGGGCTGCCCTGTGCATTAAAGATGTTTCGCAGTATCACATCCAGTTGTGACAACCCAAGAAAAAGCTCCAGTTATTTGATTGATGTCCCCTGGGAGACAAAGTCCTCCCCCCACCAAGTTGAGAATCACTGCATTAAGCTACTTCTACAGTGATACATAATCTGAGTGAGGGTGAGCAATTTAAAGCTATATAGCATGTTAACCTGAGGTGGGTTTAGAGTGAACGTTTGGGAAAGATGTGAATGATTTCTCTCATTTACTACAGACAGTTCCACTCACATGAATGTCTGTTTTCTGCTCTACAGATTGAGGATTTATCTCAGCAGGCACAGCTAGCAGCTGCTGAGAAATTCAAAGTTCAAGGTGAAGCGGTATCAAACATTCAAGAAAACACACAGACTCCAACCGTACAAGAGGAAAGTGAAGAGGAAGAGGTATACAAGGAAATCCTTTGTACTTTTCATCTTCTCCAGATAGTCATATGTTTGTATTGATGGGTAGATGCTATATTTTTTTTAGTCTCGTGAATTTCATTGAATGAAATAGTTTTTGAGTTCAATTAAAAACTAGACTCAAAAGACTCCTGACTCGCAACAAACTATACTGAAGTTGTTCTTGTCTAGTTTATTGCATGTACAATATCTTCCCTCTTTCTTAGGTTGATGAAACAGGTGTGGAAGTTAAGGACATAGAATTGGTCATGTCACAAGCAAATGTGTCAAGAGCAAAGGCAGTCCGAGCCCTGAAGAACAACAGTAATGATATTGTAAATGCTATTATGGTAAGTGTCCAGTCCTTTATTCCTTGGTTTCCTGAGGGCTGACCAATTATGGGTGGGTTTATTTTCTGTGCTTATCAGCCAATTAGGAAGCCTCATTCCAAAGCCCATCCTGAGTTGCCTTAAGTTGTAGTGACCTGAATTCTCCGTTTGATTGTGCCTCTGATGATCTCTCTTCTCTTACAGGAGTTAACAATGTAACCATCTAAAAAGGAAGACTTTTTTTCCTTGGTGTTTCAAGAGTTACTGCAGCTTGGTTTGAAATTTGTACTGTTTCTATCATTAATAAAGTTATGGCTTCTTGTGGGATGAATTCAGTGGGTGCTTGATCTCTTCCCCTACCTCCAGAAAGCATGAACACTCTAGAAATGGGATTACTATATTTATTACTCTTAATACCTCAGTTTCAATTGGAAATATTTAATACCACAAATTGATTACCCCTTGAAATCTCAGCCTTTTCACTTCTTGCAAGAAGGATGGTATTGTGCTAGGCTATCTATTAGGACCTTCTTGTCTTCAGAAAATACAACTTAATTGTAAAGTTTCTCATTTCCAGTTTCTTTCCCAGATATTAACCATTAGCAAATGCTGCTTATTTATTTAATAATCAGCCCCTTCTCTAACCTGTAGTCTTTCTGAACACATTGGGCCTCATCTTTCCTCTGTGAGAGGCAGTTCACATTGTTACATTTTGACTGTAAGAGCTTGGTAGAGAGTTGGAGTGTGCATGGTGGGTGTAGATGAAAAGAGAGCACTTTGAGCCCTGGCTGGTGTGACTCAGTGGATTGAGCACCAGCCTGTGAACCAAAAGGTCGCCGGTTTGATTCCCAGTCAGGGCACATGCCTGGGTGTTGTGGGCCAGGTCCATGGTTAGGGGTGTATGAGAGGCATCTGATCCATGTGTGTCTCTCACACGTTGACACATCAGTGTTTTCCCTCTCTTTTTCTCTACTTTCCCTACCCTCTAAAAATAAGTAAGTAAAATCTTTTTTAAGAAGGAAGAAAAGATAGCACTTTGTATAACATCAAAAGGAACCTCATAAAGGAGAGGATTTTGACTATTAACATACAGTGCAGAAGCTTATGATAAATATACATGGTGCTGTAGGAAGTTCTAAGAAGAGTAAAGTTTGTGAGTTTGGGTTGTTAGAATATAGTCTGGGGAAAAGCAGAGGACTGAGTTGGTAACAGGAAGACTACAAGTAACTTAGAAGCAAGAATTTTAAAATGAGTGAGTGATACTATCTAGAAGGAATGTTAGAATGGAAAGTAAGATTAATATCATAAAAGTCTTTTGGAAATAGTTTATAGACATTTTTATTCAGTCCTCAATTCCTGTGAGAGTAGGTATTAACTTGAGCATTTTGAGTGAAAGCTGAGAACCAGAGATTAAATGACCTCCCGAAAGACAGTTACTGAAGAGCAGGGCCTCATCTTTATGGTAGGCTATCCTGGATATGCACAAAAATAAATTTAGGGATATTAAGTCATAATTTCTTCAATTTTATGTACAGTTAACTGCCAATTAATATTGATTTTTGAGAGAAGAAAAGGGAGAAACATCAATCAGCTGCTTCTGTAAATGCCCCAAGTAAGGATCAAACCCACAACTTAAATTGGTGTTCAGGGATGGTGCTCTAATCAACTGAGCCAGCCAGCCAGGCCATACTTCTTTTCTACCATTCCTTTCCTTCATCCATTTTTCCCACCATCCTTGAAATGTACAACTAACTTACTTTGTCACACAATAATTAGGGAGTGTATAGTTTAAACAGGAATTAATGCCTGCATTCAAATACTCAGTAGCCCATTTAACAATAATGTCTTAAACTCTGGTTTCATCTGTAAAAATAGACCTACTACAAAACAGGATTGCTAAAAGCATTTTCCAAGAATCGGAAACTGGCACAGGTTATTAACTAAATGACCATTATTTCTAAAGGAAAAAATCTAGTGGACCAGTTTGGTTAACTATACTCTCACCATGGTGAAACACTTAAAGCATATAGATAAAAGGCTGTACGCCCAGTGTTTAAGAAAGTAAACAACAGATACAGCTGGGGACCCTTGTATACCCTTCCTCAAGGTTAACCACTATCATGAATTGGTGGTTTTATAATTTCTGTACCCAAAGAAGTCAGCGTTCTGCACCCAGCTGGTGTGGCTCTATTCAGCACCAGACTGCAAAGCAAAGGGTCGTTAGTTCAATTCCCAGTCAGGGTGTGCATGAGAGGCAACCACACACTGATGTTTCTCCCTTTCCCTTCCTCTCTATAAATGTATATTTTTAAAGAAGTTAGTTTGGAAACTTTAAATAAAATTGTATGTTGTACATTACATTATCTTCCTTCAAATTGCTTTTTTCCTTCAACTTTATTTCCAAGATTTGTTATTGGTGATGTAGCAATCTTCATTCCTTATCCAGTCCACTGTAGTCTGGTTTTTACCTCTACCTCTCCACCAAATAGCTCTCATCAAGGTCACCTAGTTGCTAATTCCAGGGGGGCACTCTTTATGTGTAGCTGTATTTCTCTTTCCTTCCTCAAATTAGTTTGCTTACCATTCGTGGTTCCTCTCAAATGTGATTTATCTTTAGTTTTGAGATTTCCAGTATTCCATTATCCACCCCATCCAAATTTGGTCATACAAAAAATAAGCCTGGCCTTTTTGACTGACGATGTTGGGAAAACATACACATGCAAAAGAATGAGGTTGGATCCTTACACCATATACAAAAATTAACTACAAATGAATCAAAGACCTAAAACCATAAAACTCAAAAATAGAAGGTTCATATTATTGGGTTTCACCAATATTTCTCTGCATTAAAAGAATCGATTAAAAAAGGCAGCCCTAAGATTGGGAGAAAATATTTGCAAATGACATCTAATAATGGGTTAATATCTAGAATATATGGAGAACAAGAAAGCAAAATATTCCTCCAAATACATTTTAACAAATTACCAATAAGCACATGAAAAGTTGCTCAACATCACTAATCAGGAAAATGAAAATCCAAGTTACAACAGAGTACTACTTACATGCATTAGAATGGCTACTATCAAAAAAGTGTTGGAGGGGGACAAGGTACAGAGAACAAGTAGCACAGATGGTGGGTAGAAAATAGGGGGAGGGCAAGAATAGTGTGGGAAGTGTAGAAGCTAAAGAACTTATGACACATGGACATGAACTAAAGGGGGTAATGTGGGTGGGAGGGGGGTGCAGGGTGGAGGGGAATGATGGGGAGAAATGGCAAAATTGTAATAGCATAATCAATAAAATATATTAAAAAATTAAAGTGTTGGCTGAAAGACAAATACCACATGGCCTCACCTATAAATGGAACCTAATCAACAAAACTAGCAAAACAGCCAGAGACATGGAAATAAACTGACAGTGACCTGTGGGAAGGAGGATAATGGGAAGAGGAAAGGAAAGGGTCAAATCAAGGAATGTGTATAAAGGACCCATGGACACGTACCATGGAGGATGGGAGGGAGTATTGACAGTGGAAGGTAGGGGGTGAGTAGCTCAGGGGAGAGTAATGGGGACAATTGAACAGCTAAAAAATGAGTTGTTCGCAAGGATGTGAAGAAATTGGAACCTCTGCAATGTTGGGAATGTAAAGTGGTGCAGCTGTTATGGAAAACAGGTAACTCTCAAAATAACCATATGATCTAGCAATTCCATTTCTAGGTATTTAATCAAAAGCTTCAGAGATGTATGTAGACCCAATCAGCAGTATCCACAATAGCCAAAAGGTAGAAGCAACCTAAATGTCCCTCACAGACGAATGAGTTAACTATGAATTACTTAGTCTTGAAAGGAAGGGATATTATTCAACCTGAAAAGGAAGGAAATTCTGGCACATGCTATAACATGGATGAACCTTGAGGACATTAAGCTAAGTGAAATAAGCCAATCACAAAAAAAACATACAAGATTCCACTTAGATTAGTCAAATTCAGAGACAAAGTAGAATGGTTGTGGGGGAAAGAAGGGAAGGGGAAATTATTGTTTAATGGTGTAGAATTTTAGTTGGGGAAAATAAAGCTCTGGAGATGGATGGTAGTGATGGTTGCAAAACTGTGAGCATATTTAATCCAACTGAATTGTACATTTTAAATGTATACATTTATTTATTTATCTGTTTATTTTTTATTCTTAGAGGAGAAGGGAGGGAGAACGTGAGGGAGAGAAACATTGGTGTGTGAGAGGAACACTGATTGGTTGCCTCTCGCACAGCACCAACTGGGGACCTGACCCACAACCCACGCATGTGCCCTGACTGGGAACTGAACCAGCAACCTTTCTGTTCGTAAGCTGGCACTCGATCCACTGAGCCACACCAGCCAAGGTGAGTGTATATGGTTAAAGAAAATAAATTTCAATGTTATCCTAAGCCTGTCAGTCTCCCTTTTTCATAGACATTCCCCACCAGACTTTCAAAATATGTATTTCAGTTTATGCCCCTCTGTTTATTCCTAATGCCATTGCCTTAACGGAGAACTGTGTGAATAGGCTGTTGCTATAGTCTCCTGTTCTACTCTCCACTCAGAATCCCTCTACCAACTTGCCTCCATAAAGTGTGTTGGTTATAAAATCCTTTCCCACTAAAAGCCCTACTGAATAAAGCAGCAACTTTCAAACTTTAGTAATGAAATCCCTTGCTCAAATTAAGTCAGTGGGACCTGGACAAGCAGAAACGGCACCTTGCAAGGGGAAGGAAAAGAAGGAAGAACAGGTCATCAGCCTCAGACCTCAGGTGGCTGAAGGAGAAAATGTATTTGGTCTCTACCACATCTTTGCATCCTTCAATGACACTTTTGTCCATGTCACTGATCTTTCTGGCAAGGAAACTATCTGCTGTGTGACTGGTGGGATGAAGGTAAAAGCTGACAGAGATGAGTCCTCTCCATTCACTGCCATGTTGACTGCCCAGGACCTGGCCCAGAGGTGCAAGGAGCTGCCTATCACTGCTCTCCACATCAAGCTCTGGGCCACAGGAGGCAATTGAACCAAGACCCCTGGACCAGGGAGGGGCCCAGTCAGCTCTCAGAGCACTTGCCCGCTCAGGGAATGAAGACTGGATGGATTGAGGATGACACCCCCATCGCCTCTGACAGCACCCACAGGAAGGGAGGTGGCTGTGGTTGCTGTGTGTGAACAGGAGCATACCTTGTGAAGGTATGCTGGTATACTTTTTGCCCCTATCTACAGTGGCAGTGACAGGAGCCAAAAATAGTATTTGGACTTTATTGCTTTCATACTTGGCATTTCTAGTGTGCCTCAGTGTCTGTATTTTCTTGCCTGGTAGCTATGGATACATATATGCATGCCTGGCTCCTGAAGATTGGGTTTGGTACTCCTGGATGAGATCTCCTTGTGGAAATGGAATTCATTGGTCTTTGCATCCTGATATATGTCCCATAGCAAATCTCAAATATTTTAAGGAATGGATAAAGTGTTGGCATTGCATCAATACTGAAGGCTTAGTCAGGCAATGTTAATTAGACAAGTTTCACAAAAACTGAAACAGTGGAAATTTAATCCTCGCATGTATAGTTCAGTATTCAATCAAAGATTCAAGAACTCTCTGTATTTCTGGACTTTATTTTTTTAGAGAGAGAATCTTTAAAATCTTTAAAAGATTTTATTTATTTATTTTTAGAGAGAGGGGAAGGAAGGAGAAAAAGAGAGATAAATCAACTGGTTGCCTCTTGCACACCCCAACTGGGGACCCAGCACACAACCCAGGCATGTGCCCTGGTTGGGACTCAAACCTACAACCCTTCAGTTAACAGGCCATTCTCAGTCCACTGGGCCACATAAACAGACCAGACCCTATTTTTTGGTTTAATTTTAAACAGTTTATTGAGGTATAATTAACATAAAGTAAATGAACCATATTGAAATTGTACAATTTGATAAGTTTTAGTATTTACATACCCATTAACCATCACCAAAATCAAAATAATAAACAATTTATCACCTCAAAAAGTTTCCTTTATAATCTTCCTTTTCCCCACCTAAACCTTGGCACCAGGCAATCACTGATCTATTTGGCCCCTGGAGATGTTTGTGTTTTCCAGAATTTTTAAAAATCTAAATTAGGATCATACAAGATATATTTTTTTATCTAGCTTCTTTTACTCAGAATAACTGCAGTTTATTCATGTTGCCATGTGAATCAACAGTTTGCTCCTGTTAAATGCTGAGTAGGTAGTAAGTTTGGTACTAATGTTAGTACTACTTTACTGAATTCCACAAATGTTTATATTTTCATTCAGTTCAAACATTTTACATTTTTCTTTCTGATTTCTTCTTTGACTCATTGGTTATTTAGAATTGTTTTATTTAGTTTAAGATATTTGAGGATTTTCTAGATACCTTCTTGCTATTGGTTTCTAATTTAATTCCATTGTGGCCCTTGAACATAATTTGTATGACTGGAATCTTTGTAAATTTATTGAGACTTGTATTATGGCCCAGAATATGGTCTATCTTGGTAAAAGTTCTGTGTGCAGGTTGGTAATGTATTCAAGTCTTCCTTATCCATACTAATTTTTTTATCTACTTATTCTATCAGTTATCTTAATTATGGGTTTTTCTGTTTCTTATTACAACTATAAATTTATGTATTTTGAAGCTCTAACATTTATATAAACATTTGGAATTATTATGTCTTCTTACTGAATTGACCCCATTACCATTATTAAATGACTCTTTATACCTGGCAATAATTTTTGCTCTGAAAGCTACTTATACTAATATAACCATTTAAATTTTGTTTTAATTCATTTTAGCATTGTATAACTTTTCCCCATCTATTTATTTTTTGACTAATTATAGACTCAGAAAATTGTGAAAACAGTACAGAGAAGTCACATGTATACTTCATCTAGTTTCTCCCAATGATTACATTCTACTTTACTATATAGTATAATATAAAAGCAAGGAAATTCACATTGGTAGTCAATAGACATTATTCAGACTTAACCAGTTTTTACAAGTACTCATTTGTAACATGTATGCATCTAGTATCTTATGCAATTTTGTCATATGTATAGACTCGTGTAACCATCCTGTTTACTTTTTAAGTTTTATTGATATAATTAATTTACTCATTTATAAACACAATTAAATGGTTTTTAGTAAGAACTGACCATCACCACAATCAATTTTAGAACTTTTAATCAGCCCCAAAAGAAACCAATACCCATTAATAGTTACTCCCCATATTTACCCAAGCTTCCCCACTCCCATCATAGACATCCACAAATCTACTTTCTGTCTCCATAAATTTGCCTATCCTGGACATTTAATGTAAATAGAATCACACAGTATGTGGCCATTTGTGTCTGGCTGTTTTCACTTAATGGACTGTTTTAAAGTTTTATCTATATATGTTGTAGTATGTATTAGTATGTGATTTCTGTTTATGGACAAATAATATCCAATTATATGAAAATACCACTTTTTTTAACCCATTGATCAGTTGATGAACATTTGGGTTGTTTCCACCTTTTTGGCTATTATGAATAATGCTGCTATGGTATTCATGCATGCATTTTTGTGTGAATATTTGTTTTCATTTCTCTTCAGTATTGTACATACCTAGGAATAGAATTGCAGGGTCATGTGTTAACTCTGTTTAACATGAACTCAGCATTTACAGGAACAAACTTGATTCACACGGCACCATGAATAAAACCTCAGTCATTCTGAGTGAAAGAAGCCAAATGACATGAAAATGTTTCCCAAAGTGGCTCCACTGTTTTACATGCCTACAGGCGATGTATGAGGGTTCTGACTGCTCCACATCCTCACCAAAATCTGTTGTCTCTATTTTAGCCATCCTAATGGGTGCGGATTTGTATCCAATTGTAGTTTTGATTTGTATTTCCCTAGTGACTGATGTTGAGTATATTTTCATGTGCTTATTGACCATTTTTTTATCTTCCGTGGATAAATGTCTCTTTAAACCCTGTCCCCATTTTTAAATTAGGTTGTTTGTATTTTTAATGTTGACTTGCAATAGTCCTTTATATATTCTGGATGCTAGACCCTTACCAGATGTGTGGTTTGCAAGTATGTTTTCCCATTCTGTGAGTTATCTTTTTACTTTCTGGATAGTATCCTTTGAAGCACAAGATTTTTAAATTTTACTGAAGTCCAGTTTATGTATTTTTTTCTTTGGTTGTTTGTGCATGTGGTGTCAGATATAAGAAGCCATTGTAGCATAAGAACCTTGCAACAATGTTTTTCTATTGCTCCCTTTTTGGTCTTTGAAGATTTTTATCATATATTTCACTTCTATATGTAATTTACTCCCATAGTTCACTGTCATTGCTTTGATTAAACAGCCAATTATCTTTTTCAAACTTTTTTATTGTGGTAAAATATATGTAACATAAAATTTACCATCCTAACCATTTCTAAGTGCATAGCTCGGTGTTGTTAAATACATTCATAATGATGCGTGACTGTCACCATTATTCATCTTCAAAACTTTTTTCATTTTGCAAAATTAAAACTCTGTACCTGTTAAAGAAGAATTCATTCACCCCTTACCCAGCCCCTGGAAGCTACCATTCTATTTTTCTGTCTCTATGATTTGACTCCTCTAAGTGTGGAGTCATACAGTGTCTTTTTGTGACTAACACATTTCACTTACCATAATGTCTTCAAGATTCATCCGTTTTGTAGGATATGTCAGAATTTCCTTTCTTTTTAAGGCTGAATAATATTCTATTACAATATATAACACATTTTGCCTATCTAGTTAGCTGCGGGTGTATGCTTGGGTTGTTTCTATATTTTAGCTATTGTGAATAATGTTGCTGTGAACGCAGTATACAAATATCTCTTCGAGAGACTGCTTTTAATTCTTCACTATATACCCAGAAGTGGAATTTCTAGATCATATGGTAATTCTATTTTTGATTTTTTAAGGAATCATCATGCAGTTTTTCACAGCCTGTGTGCCATTTTACAGTCCCACCAATAGTGCACAAAGCTTCTAATTTCTCCACATCCTCACTAACACTTGCTATTTTCAATTTTGGGGTTTTTTTGCTTTGTTGATAGTTGCTTTCTAATGGGTGTAGGTAGTCTCCCTTACTTTTTTTAAAACTTAATCTTTATTGTATCTTCTTCTCATTTCCATTTATTTAGTCCCTGTATACCACCCTGAAATCACCATACTGTTGCCTATGTCCATGAATCTGTTTTCCTTTTTGCTCAGTCCCCCCCACCCGCTAACCTCCCCACCCCAGCTGTCATGCTGCTTTCCATTAGGATTCTGGCCCCATTCTCCTTGTTAGTTCCATTTGTTCATTAGATTCCACATATGAGTGAAATCACATGGTATTTGTCTTTCTCTGACTGGCTTACTTCACTTAGCATAATGTTCTCCAGGGCTATTCATACTGTCACAAAGGGCAAAATTTTCTTCTTTTTTATGGCCAAGTAGTATCCCATTGTGTAAATATCCCATAGTTGTTTTATCCACTCATATACTGATAGACATTTGGGCTGCTACCATATCTTGGCAATTGTAAATAATGCTGCAATGAACATAGGGGTGATTATAGTCTCCCTTACTTTTGAAAGACAGTTTACTGGATATAGGAGTCTTGGTTAACAGTTTTTATTTTTCTTTTAGTATTTTGAATATATCAGCTCACTGCTTTCTGACCTACAAAGTTTCTGATGAGAAATTTGCTGACAGTCTTATTGAGGATCCCTTGTATGTGACAAGTTGCTTCTTTCTGCCCTCAAAGTCTTTTTCTTTGTTTTTTGACAGAGAAAAAACAAAGTGTGGGTCTCTTTGAATTCATTATACTTAGAGTGCCTCTGTGTGGGTCTCTTTGAATTCATTATACTTAGAGTTTGTTGAGTTTCTTCCATGTTTGTATTCATACTTTTCATCAAAAATTGGGAAGTTTTTATCATTATTTTTTCAAATATCTTAGCTCTTTCCACCTCTTTTTTCTGAAACTCCTACAACACATATGTTAGTTTGCTTGATGATGCCCCATAGGTCCTTTTGGCTCTGTTCACTTTTCTTCAATCTTTTTTACTTTCTTTTTCTCAGACTCAATGCTTTCTATTATCCTATCTTCAGGATCACTGTTTCTTTTTTCTGCCTGCTAAATTCTGCTTTGAATCCCTCTAGGGAATTTTTGAATTTCAGGTATTGTACTTTTCAGCCCCAGAATTTCTTTTTTATTTCTCTTTAGGTTTTCTATCTCTTTGTTGATGTTTCTGTTTTATTCCACCATAGTTTTCTTGACTTTCTCCATGGCTTCCTTTAGTTCTATGAGCATATTTAAGATGTTTTAAAGTACTTTTCTAGGATATATGCCATTAAGTCTTTTTCAGAAATAGTTTCTGTTGATTTTTTTGAGTGGGCCATACTTTCCTGTTTCTTTATATATCTTGTGATGTTGTTGTGGCTGATAATCAGACATTTAAATCTAATAAACCAGTAACTCTGGAAATCAGAATTCCCTTCCCTAGATTTGCTCTATTTTTTAAAAAGTTATTTATTTTTAGAGAGATGGGAAGGTGGGGAAAGAAAGGGAGAGAAACATCGATGTGTGAGAGATACATAGATCAGTTGCCCCTTGCAGGTGCCCCAACTGGGGACCAAGCCTGCAACCCAGGCATGCACCCTGAGAACCAAACTGACAACTTTCCACTCTGCCAGACTACACCCAACCAACTGAGCCATGCTGGTGGGCCCAAATTTGCTGTATTTTTCTTTTCTTTTTCTTTTTTTATTGCTGCAGTCTATCTCTGTGCCAAGGATTAGCCTAGATGTAAACTTAGTGTTTTCTCATGTCTTTTCTAAGACTGTACCTTTCTTTGGATATATGGTAGTCACTTTCTCATTTTCCCTATACATGCAATTGCTTTAGAATGCCCTTGTCTTTATTACCTGGTTTCTAAAAGGGGAAAAGAGAAAAACAAAGGGGAGGACGAAGAGGAGTTGCCAGCCAGAGTGGGAGGGGCATGCAACAAAGCGGGGAGATGCTTAGAGCAAAAATTTAACTTGCTGCTTTGGGTTTTTTTGTTGTTGTTGATGATTAATTTTAGAAAGAGAGAAAGAGACATCAATTTGTTGTTCCACTTATTTATGCACTCATTAACCAATAACCAACTTGCTTCTTGTAAGTGTCCTGATGGGATTGAACCCACCACCTTGGTGAATCTGGATGATGCTCTAATTAACTGAGCTACGCAATTAGGGCTTGGATTTGTTGTATGATTTCACTTTGTATTGTTATTTCATTTTGTATTATTTAATTTGTTGTGTTATTTCATTCTTTGCACTTTATAGTGAACAGGTTAAAACCAAGTTAGGAATAATGAAGCTCTGGCAGTAACTTCTAAGGAAAAAACACACATTTTCTAATAGCACTTCCAGGGCCATTTAGTTTTGCTACAGCTTCTCTTCATGGTTCATCGTCTCATCCTAGGGATAAGAAGCTGCCACATTAGTGAATTTCTCAAAATTATTATATAGAAAAATGAGCAGATATTAGAGCTAGAATAAATTAACAAGGAATCTGTTACTTTTTTTAAAATACTGTTTTCTTATGATGAAAAACTAGTAACAGAAAGCAATAAACTTAGCCAAGCCTTTTTTATCCTGACCATATTAAAATTGTTTTTATCTATTTTATTTTCCATATATATGATTTTACATACATGCAAAAATATTATTATAAAAATTCTCTTGTTATTGTTTTTCTGCGTGCAGAGATTTTTTGAATAACTGCTTTATAAAAACAGTCTTAAACATTTTTCTGCATATTTTATTATTCAATCCTACTTCATAGAAATCTATTCCAAGCAACTGGTCTAACTTTTTGTTAGGTACAAAGTGATGGTCGGGATGTGGCACAGTTTAGTCAAGCATTACTGGTGATGACATTTGCGTTATTTCCAGGTTTTTGCCACCATGAGCAATTGTATCTGTAAGAAGCATCCTTATTTGGTTTCTGTAACCTTTCTTGTTAACTTCTAAGTATTTTATATGTTTGGCACTACTGGGAATTCAATATTTTTGTTTGGTCCTTTAAGTGCCTGTTGCTAAAATAGAGACAAGCTATTGATTTCTATATGTTTTCCCTTATAAGAGGTTGTCTCTGAGAAAGAGGAAATGAGCAGTAAAGGGCATGGGAAGTGTTGGTTTTTTATAACCTGTATTATAGAATTAAATGACTCTTTAAACCATGTGCATGCATAATTTTGATAAAAATTAAAAATTTAAATACAAAGTAATAAATGGTATTGAGGCATCCCTATTAGTTTCTGATTTTGACTGAAATGCTATAGTGTTTTACCATTTAGGATCATATTTGTTATTTGTTTGGATATATAGCCTTTATTATATTTAAGTTGTTTACTTGAATTCTTACTTAGACTTATTTTTATTATTTATATTGTTAACATAAATGCTGACTTTTATCAAAAAGTTTTTCAGCATTTACTAATCATATAATCCCAATATAAACATAATGAATTATAGTGACTTTCTTGATATTAAACCACCATGCATTCCAAAAAATAATCTCTACTTAGTTGTAGAGTATTATTCTTTTGTACATTGATGTATTCATTTTGTTAATTTTTTTTTTCAGAGTAAGTGCCCCATCAAGTAGAAATTCTCCTACTTTTTTAGTGGTTAAATAATTAATAATTATAAATGGGTGTTGTTGATCAAATAACAAGAGGTGCTAGAGGTGGTGAATTTTCCAAAGAGGGAACCAGTATCTGCCGCAGCTGAATCCAGGGGTCCTGCCACCAGGGTGGGGCAGCTCTGTAATAAATAATTGGGGACAAAAGGGCAGGTATGCTTCTGCTACTTCTTGACAGAAATCCACTTCTTCCTTGCCACCAACATTCCAAAGAAGGAGCCCCAAGCGCACTCACAGCTGCCTGTATGGACATAATCTACTCATCCTTCTCCTCCTGCTTAGAGGCAGATATCCAGCACACCATATGGTTCTCCTCAACCACCTGGCCATCTGTCTCTGTTTTGCGGGCTTTGCTGAGATTCTCCTTGTCGTTGGAAATATAAAGCTCAAAGTAGTTCAGTTTCTAGCAGTCCTCCACTTCTCAGATGCTCAGATTCTACAGGGAGATGATTCCTCCAGGCTCCTTGTTTGTTTGTATGTCATGTAATCAAAATAGAGGCAGTTGTCTGTAAAAAGCCAGCCCCTCCCAGTCCAGGTTGAAGAAAGTATGGATCAGATCATTCCTATGATCCTCAGAAATCCTGAAAGGCTCATATTCCTGAGCAGCTCCTCAGCAGATTCCATCCTCACTGATGCCTGGGTTCAAGGCCACAGAGTCTCTAGGCTTGGCTAGTCCTGGACGTAGGGATTGTAAAGGCTAATATTCAACAAAATTACCATGAAAATTTGGAGAACTCTAGAACTACACAGGCAGTGCTTCCATCATCCAGTCAATCTTTTTAAAAATATATTTTATTGATTATGCTATTACAGTTGTCCCATTTCCCCCCTTCACTCCTCTCCACCCTGCACACACCCCCACCCACATTCCCCCCTTTTGTTCATGTCCATGTGTCATACTTATAAGTTCTTTGGCTTCTACATTTCCCATACTATTCTTACCCTCCCCCATCTATTTTCTACCTACCATCTATGCTACTTATTCTCTGTACCTTTCCCCCCCTCTCCTCCTCCCACTCCCCTGTTGCTAACCCTCTAGGTGATCTCCATTTCTGAGGTTCTGTTCCTGTTCTATTTGTTTGCGTAGTTTGCTTTTTTTGTTGTTGTTTTAGGTGTGGTTGTTAATATCTGTGAATTTGTTGTCATTTTACTGTACATGTTTTTTATCTTCTTTTTCTTAAATAAGTCCCTTTAACATTTCATATAATAAGGGCTTGGTGATGATGAACTCCTTTAACTTGATCTTATTTGAGAAGCACTTTATCTGCCCTTCCATTCTAAATGACAGCTTCACTGGATAGAGCAATCTTGGATGTAGGTCCTTGCCTTTCATGACTTGGAATACTTCTTTCCAGCCCCTTCTTGCCTGGAAGGTCTCTTTTGAGAAATCAGCTGACAGTCTGATGGGAACTCCTTTGTAGGTGACTGTCTCCTTTTCTCTCGCTGCTTCTAGGATTCTCTCCTTAATTTTAATCTTGGCTAATGTAATTATGATGTGCCTTGGTGAGTTCCTCCTTGGGTCCACCTTCTTTGGGACTCTCTGAGCTTCCTGGACTTCCTGGAAGTCTATTTCCTTTACCAGATTGGAGAAGTTCTCCTTTATTATTTGTTCAAATAAGTTTTCCACTTGTTGCTCTTCCTCTTCCCCTTCTGGTACCCCTACAATTCAGATGTTGGAATGTTTAAAGATGTCCTGGAGGTTCCTAAGCCTCTCCTCATTTTTTTGAATTCTTGTTCTTCTTTTTTTTCTGATTAGTTGTTTCTTTCTTCCTTCTGGTCCACTCCATTGATTTGAGTCCCAGTTCCCTTCCCATCACTATTGGTTCCCAGTATATTTTTCTTTATTTCACTTAGCATAGCTTTCATTTTTTCATCTAATTTGCGACCAAATTCAACCAATTCTGTGAACATCCTGATCACCAGTGCTTTGAACTGTGCATCTGATAGGTTGGCTACCTCTTCATTGCTTAGTTGTATTTTTTCTGGAGCTTTGATCTGTTCTTTTGTTTGGGCCATTTTTTTTTTTTTTTTTTTTTTTTTTTTTTTTTTTTTTTTTTTTTTTTTTTTTTTTTTTTTTTTTTTTTTTTTTTTTTTGTTTTTTTTTTTTTTTTTTTTTTTTTTTTTGTCTTGACGCACCTGTTATGTAGTGACAGGCAGAACCTTAAGTGTTCCCCAGGGCAGGGCAGCCCAGTAGCTGGGTTGTGACACTGTATGTCGGGGATAGGTCTGAGAGGGAACAATGGTACTTGCTCTTCTCTCTGCTGGATTTTGGTCACTTCTGCCACTTCCCCCAAGCAAACTGGGCCCTTCTGGTGCTGATTCCTAGGTGGGTGGGCTTCTGTATGTTCTAGGACCCTGTGGGTCTCTCCAACGAACTCTCCTTTGAGGCTGGGAATCTCTCTTGGCACCTCAACCCCCACAGGTATTTTCAATCAATGTTTTGAGGCTTTATTTCCCTGCACTGGGGCCCCTGGGTTGTGAGGTCTGTCTTGCTCCCCAGTTTTGCCTGGTTTATCTGCCCGCGAATGTGGGACTGCCTCGTCTGCCAGCCGCCTTGCACGCCGTGCCCCTCCACAATCCACTGCCTCGCTGTGTCCACCCACTGCTGCTCTGTACTCCCAAGGTCCGCCAGCCGGCACTTTTTTTGCCGCAATCCCTCTCCACCCAGCCGCTGGACTCCGCCCCTCCTACCAGTCTGGATGAATGTGTCTACTTTAACTCCTTGGTTGTTGGACTTCTGTATAGTTCAATTTTCTGTCAGAACTGCTTGGGGTTTTTTTGTTTCTAAATTGTTGTTGTCCTTATTTTGGTTGTGCAAGGAGGCACAGTGTGTCTACCTACACCTCCATCTTGGCCAGAAGTCCAGGGATTCCCAGTCAACCTTATGAGCCTCTCTGGGGATGCTGGAAGCTCCATAGAAATTGCCTGAGGTCCTGCACCAGGTTGAGGTCAGTGAGCCCTTGCAAGATCCACAGAGGTGTGGAGCACTGCCAGACTCAAATCTTCCCTCTTCCCCAGGTATTCCCTATGGCTGTTTTGTTCAAGTTTTTGACCTTATACCTCTCTCTCCTGAGCTCTAAAGTCCCTTCTTTTTTTTTTTTTTCCTCTATAACTAGTTCTTCTGTGGCTCACTTCTTCTACTTTTGTGACCTTCTAAATAAGCTTTCTCATTTAAAAAAATGCAGTAATACTACAAATATCAGGGTTTTATTATTCTTAGAGTTGGCATCAGGCAACCACAAATCATCCCAGGTAATGCCAACGCTGAACTTCTTGGATATGGAGTGTGTGTTTCCATCCTAAGACAATAAGCTATAGGCCTTGCTAAATTTTAACTGAAATGCTTATATCATTTTATATACCATTACCAGTTCATGTAAATTGGAGAGCATTTTGATTATTTTAGCCAATCCACAATTCCACTATTTTCAACCATGAGAGCCCATTTCTAACAATCATTAACAATTAATAAGTCAGTAATGTCTCCATTATAAATTAATTTCTGACATTCATTAGTTTAATAAGCAAAATATCTAATTTTAATCAGAGTTAAGATACTCGGTAATCCCTTTAGAGTGTGAATCCCTATTTAGAATGCTAGTTGCACATACAGTATAATTTGAATTTAACATACCTGTAATATTTTACTCTCTTTACTGAAATATTTTAAACTAAATTATAGATATTGTAACATTGGATTCAAATACCAATTCTGCTCCTTAATAGCTATGCAATATTAGATATGAATGTAACTTGATCCCCTTGAGATTCAGTTTCCTCAAGTGTAAAATGAGGATAATATCTCATAGAATAGTAGGAATTAACTAATGGATATGAAAAGGCATTATAAACTCTATAATAGTCTACAAATGTTAGATATTATTATTATTAGATAATAATATCTCAAATAGAGATTAGGTTCTGTTGAGAACCTTTGAGGATTTGTCCATTATATGGAAGGTTAGGTGACCTTTAATGTTCATCTATTGTGAATATTACACTTAATATTCTCTTTGCTTGTCTTCAAACACAGGGGAAAAAGCAAAATAAGTTATGGGGTTCTTAACCCAGAAGGTCAGAATAATTACTTTAGACTGGCACTGGGGCTGTAACCCTCACCTATGTTATTCCAGTAGAAGATTATCAAATGAGGACAGACTTTATTAATAGGTTTAATAATAATAATGAACATTTATACAGTGTTTACTATCTTCCAGGCAGCGTGCTAAATATATTATCTTATTTAATCCCCACAATAACCCAATAAAGTTGGTATTGCCTTTAAGCCCATTTTAAAATGAGGAAACTCAAGTTTACAGAAATTAGGTAACCGCCCAAGTGGTCATAAAGAATTTACACTCAAGCAGTTCTTTTTTTTTTTTTTTTTTCAGGTTTTAAAACTTTGTTTGCATATTAAAAAATTGTGCATTCCAATAATTAACATCATTTGGACAGAAAAAATGGCACTGTGCTTAAACTGCATTTTACAGCCTGTAGGACACCATGGGCCAACTTGGTTTTTACTTAAATTTTACTGTTGTACCACTCAGCTTCTTCCTTCACTGACATGCAAGTTCTTTTCCTTCCCTGCCAGCCAGCCAAGCAGATGGGATAGGCAGGTATGGCTTTCATTGTAAGTAATTCAGCAGCTGTTCTTTCAAAAAAAAATTTTTTTTAATTTATTGACTGTAGACAGAGAGGAAAAGAGAGAGAGATAAGCATTGATTTGTTGTTCCTCTTATTTATGCATTCATTGGTTGTTTTGTTTGTTTTTAATTCACACCCAAGGATAAGTTTTGTTGATGTTAGTGAGAGAGGAAGAGAGAAAAAAACATCAGTGCGAGAGAGAAACATCAATGGGTTGCCTCCCATATGTGTCCCAACTGGGGATCAAACCCACAAGCTAGGTATGTGCCCTGAATGGGAATCGAACCCGCAACATTTTGGAGTACAGGATGATACTCCAACCAGCTGAGCCACCTGGTCAGGGCTCATTGATTTTTTTTTTGTTTGTTTATGCCCTGACCAGGGATTAAACCTGCAACCTTGGCATATTAGGACCATGCTCTAACCAGCTGAGCTACCCAGCCAGGGCTAGTAGTTATTCTTGAGAACCTATATGCTAAACACAACAGTCAAAATAAATATATAGGCTATATAAATTATGTATGTGACATATATAACATATGTAATAAATGTGAGTTTTATATAATATATAATATGTAATATATATTTATATATGATGTTGCCTTCCCTTATTAAAACAAACATAATACATACACCTGAAACTAATTCAAAATAATATTGAATGTAAACTGTAATTGAAAAATCAAATTTAAATTTAAAAAAAATTAAAAAGTATGCCCTGCCTGGTGTGGCTCAGTGGACTGAGTGCCAGCCTGTGAACCAAAAGGTCACCAGTTCAATTCCCAGTCAGGGCACATGCCTGGGTTGCAGGCCAGGTCCCTGGTTGGGGGCATGTGAGAGGCAACCAATCAATGTTATCACACATTGATGTTTCTCGCCCTCTCTTTCTCCAACCTTTCCCTTCTCTGTGAAAGTAAATAAATAAAATCTTTAAAAAAAACAAATATACAGAAACCTTCAGCTATTATTCCTGAATTTCAAAAGTTAACTCATAAAAGCATTGTATAAGTATACCTACATTTTCCCCTCTCATTTTATGTTTCTCCTCATTTCCCTCTTTTTAGTTATCTCTTTATTCATGTGTAGTAGATTGACTGCAAAGAGCTGCCAATTGTTCCTGCCATTCCTAATATGCATGCTGCTCTTCTCATCAAGAGGTGGCATCTGGGACTTCCGGGCAAGATGGAGGCATACATAGACACACTTTATCTCCTCTCACAACCATAAGATGAATAAGAACCAATCTAAAAACAAAAAAAACAACCAGAACTGACAGAAAATCAAACTGTATGGAGTCAGACAACCAAGAATTTAAAGAAGAAACATTCGTCTAGATGGTAGGAGGGCGCAGCCAGGGAGCTAGAGCAGGGAGGATACAGTGTGGTGCAAAGAGGTGGCAGCAGCCAGCGGAACAGGCAGTCCCACATTCACATGTGGCAGATAAAAACCAGGAGGGACAACTGGGGAGTGAAGGATACTAGCCCCAGGCCAGACTGTGCAGCCCAGGGTTCCAGTGCTGGGAAATAGAGCCTTATACCTATGGCTGTAAAACCCACCCACTCTGGGAATCAGCACCAGGCAGCAGCTAGAAGGGTGCCAGTCTCTAACTGGAAGTGAGGGAAGTGACTGGAAATGGGATAAGCCCAGCAAGTGTCATTGTTCCCTCTCTGACCCCACCTCCACATACAGTGCCACAAAGTAGGGGAAGTGTTTTTCCCACCCTGGTGAACACCTAAGGCTCTGCCCGTTACAGTGTAACATGTGCACCAACACAGGGGGTCAAAGCAGCTCTACCTAATACACAGAACACAGGGAATCTGCCAAACTGAGAAGACAAAGAAATATGGCCCAAATTAAAGAATAGATCAAAAGTCCAGAAAAAGAACTAAGTGACACAGAGATAGCCACCCTATCAGATGCAAAATTCAAAATACTGGTGATCAGGATTCTCATAGAAATGATTGAGTACAAAATAAGTGATTGGCCACAAAATAAAGGAAGAAGTGAAGGCTATACAAAGTGAAATTAAGAAAAATAGCCCTGGCTGGTATAACTCAGTGGATTGAGCATGGGCTGAGAACCAAAGGGTCACCAGTTCGATTCCCAGTCAGGGCACATGCCTGGGTTGTGGGCCAGGTCCCCAGTGGGGGCCACGTGAGAGGCAACCACACATTTATGTTTCTCTCCCTCTATTTCTCCTTCCCTTCCCCTCTCTCTAAAAATAAGTAAATAAAATCTTTAAAAAAAGAAAAAAGAAAAATAGACAGGGAATCAACAGTGAAGGGAAAGAAACTGGGACTCAAATCAATGATTTGAAACAAAAGGAAGAAATAAACATTCACCCAGAACAGAAAGAAGAAACAAGAATTTTTTTTACACTTAAATTTGTTTTTATTAATTGTTGTTCAAGTACAGTTTTCTGCCTTTTTCTCCCACCCCAGCCCAATACCCCAGCCCTCCCCACCTCCCTTCTGTTTCCACCCCCACCCCTGTTGTTGTCCATGTGCCCTTTATAATTGTTCCTGCCAACCCTTCACCCTTTTCCCCTGAAATTCCCTCCCCTCCCCCCTCTGGTCACTATCAGCCTGTTCTCAATTTCAGTGTCTTTGGTTATATTTTGCTTGTTTGTTTGTTTTGTTGATTAGGTTCCTGTTAAAGGTAAGATCATATGGTATTTGTCTTTCACCACCTGGTTTATTTTGCTTAGCATGATACTTTCCAGTTCCATACATGCTGTCGCAAAGGGTAGGAGCTCCTTCTTTCTTTCTGCTGCATAGAATTCCATTGTGTAAATGTACCACAGTTTTTTGATCCATTCATTTACTGATGGGCACTTAGGTTGCTTCAAGCATTTGGCTATTGTAAATTGTGCTGCTATGAACATTGGAGTGCATAGGTTCTTTTGGAATGGTGTTTCAGGGTTCTTAGGATATAATCCTAGCAGTGGAATTGCTGGGTCAAAAGGCAGTTCTATTTTCAGTTTTCTGAGGAAATTTCATACTGTTTTCCATAGTGGTTTGTACCAGTCTGCAATCCCAGGAAACAAGAATTTTTAAAAATGAGGAGAGGCTTAAGAAACTCCAGTACAACTTTAAATGTTCCAACATCCAAATCATAGAGGTGCCAGAAGGAGAAGAGGAAGAACAAGAAGTTGAAAACTTATTTGAAAAAAAAATCAAAGAAAACTTCCCTAATTCAACAAAAGAAATAGATATACAAGCCTAGGAAGTACAGAGATTCCCAAGAAGTTGGACCTAAAGAGGACACACCAAAACATATCATAATTAAAATGCCAAAGGTTAAAGATAAAGAGAGAATCTTAAAAGCAGCAAGAGAAAAAAAAAAGAGTTACCTACAAAGGAGTTCCCGTAAGATATCATCTGATTTCTCAAAAGAAACCTTGCAGACAAGAAAGGACTGACAAGAACTATTCAAAGTCATGAAAAGCAAGGATCTACATCCAAGATTGCTCTACCCAGCAAAACTATCATTTAGAATTGAAGGGCAGATAAAGTGCTTCCCAGAAAAGGAGAGCTAAAGGAGTTCATCATCACCAAGCCCTTATTATATGAAATGTTAAAGGGACTTATCTAAGAAAAAGAAGATCAAAACTATGAACAGTAAAATGGCAACAAACTCACAACTATCAACAACTGAATGAATCTAAAAGAACAAAAACAAACTACACAAACAACTAAACAGAAACAGAATTCTAGAAATGGAGATTATATGGAGGGGTATCAGCAGGGAGGGGGAGGGGGAGAGTGGGGGAAAAGGTATAGGGACTAAGAAACATAATTGGTAGGTACAAAATAGACAGGGGGATGTTAGTATAGGAAATAGTATAGGAAATGGAGAAGCCCAAGAACTTACATGTACGACCCATGGACGTGAACTAAGGAGGAGATTGCTGGAAGGAATGGGGGTATTGGGCAGAGGGGTGCAAAGGAGTAAAAAATGAGACAGTTGTAATAGCATAATCAATAAAATATACTTAATAAAAAAGAGGCGGTATCTATTCCCCCACCCCTTGAATCTGAACTGGCCTCTCTACTTGCTTTAACATGAGAATATAATGGAAATAAAAGTGGGAGTTTGGGACTTAGGACTCAGGGGACTTGGCAGCTTCCACTATCTTGGAACCTTGCAGGAAAGCCCAGCTATCCTGCTAGAGTGCTAATGTGGAAAGTAAAGCTCTGGCCAACAGCAGGCACCAGCTGACCAATGTGTGAGGCCATCATGGATCACCTAGAGTCAGACGAGCCTCCAGAGGATTGTCACATGAGTCACCCCAGCTGATAACACTGGGGTGATGGAGCAGGAAAACCATACAGCATAGCCAGCCAACCCACAGAATAGTAAGAAATTTAAAAATGTTGTTTTAAGCCCCTAGGTATCATGGTAGATTGTTATGTAGCAAAGGTTAATTGAAATATGATGGGCCAGAAACATTTAGATAAAATGGCTACACCCTTGGGAGATGTCTTTGGGAAAAGAGATGTTGTTGAGTTGGCTACAAAGACCTTAAAGCAGTAAAGCAAAATATGCGGCTGATTTGGGCTTGACTTATCTAACTATAGATTTTCCACCCAGAACTAGCATAAAGAGAAGAAAACCAGGTATAAAAGATCTTTCATTTTTTTTCTGACCACATTTAAGAAAACATGAATGTATCTTGTTTGTCCAATACTCCATCTGTTGGACCTGAGCCAAACAGGAGAATAGGTTCACACACACAAACATCTTATTCTTTGAATTTGTCTTTAAGGTTTAAAGAGACTGCTTCCCTCCCATGAGAGTTAGAAACCTTACTGAATAGAGAATATATCAAAATACCAAGCTTCTCAGGAGCTGCATTTGAAACTGCAGTCAATTCCCAACTGTCCATGTAATGGAAGTTAAAGCTGTCAAATATAGCTTAAAGTTTATCTGAGGAAAACTTTTTTGTATTTTTAATTTTTCAATTAGTTCACTTTCAGTATTAGTTTGTATTGGTTTCAGGTGCACAGCATTGTGATTAGACAATCATATACTTTACAAAGTGTTCCCCCTCATATTTCCAGTACCCACCTGGCACCATACACAATTACTGCAATAATATTGACTATATTTCCTATGCTGTACTTTACATCCCTGTGACTATTGTGTAATTACCAATTTGTGCTTCTTAATCCTTTCACCTTTTTTACCCAGACACCTGACCCTGTTCCCCTCTGGCAATCACCAGTCCTGTTTCTGTGTCTATAAGTCTGTTTCAATTTTTTTTGTCTGTTTATTTTCTTCTTTAGATTCCACATCTAGTAAAACCATGCGGTATTTGTTTTTCTGTGAGTGACTTACTTCACTGAACATAATACTCTCTAGGTCTATCTTTGCTGTGGCAAATGGCAAAATTCATTCTTTTTGTGGATGAGTAATATTCCATTTTATATATGTATCATAGCTTTCTATCTATTCATCTATCAATGAGCACTTGGGCTGCCTCCATATCTTGGCTATTGTAAATAATGCTGCAATTAACATAAGAATGCATATATATTCTTTTGAACTAGTGTTTTGGGTTTCTTCGGATAAATACCCAGAAGAGGAATTGCTGAGTCATAAGGAAAATATTTATATTTTTGTTTTTGTATATAATTTTGGAATATATCAAGGTTCACTTTTCTCATTTTTTACCCATGGTGTTATTAAAATGATATCTCACACATACCCACGGACATGAACAATAGTGTGGGGACTGACTGTAGGAAAGGGAGACTGGGGGAAGGGAGCAAAGGGGGTAAAATTGGGACAACTGTAACAGCATAAACAATTAAAAAATTACATCTCTCCCTGACTGGCATGGCTCAGTTGGTTGAGCATCATCTCACAAAGTGAAAAGTCACTGGTTGTGTTCCCCATCAGAGCACATGCCTGACTTGCAGGTTGGTGCCCTGTTGGAGCACGTGTGAGAAGCAGCCAATTGATGTTTCTCTCACACATTAATGTTTCTCTCCCTCTGTTTATTTCTCCCTCCCTTCCTCTCTCTCTCTCTAAAAAAAAAAATAAAATAAAATCTTAGAGAAAGAACTCATGACATGGACAATAGCGTGGTGATTGCAGGGACAGGGGGAGTGGGCCAGTGGAGGTGGAAGATGGTATGGGGGATAAAATGGTAGTGAAAAAATTCAATTAGGCTTCCGGCCAAGATGGAGGCATAGGCAGACGCACTGTGTCTCTTCTCACAACCAAATTAAGGACAACAAAGATATAGAAACAAGAAAACAACCAGATCTCAGAAAATCAAACTGTTTGGAAGTCCAACAACGATTCATCCAGACCGGTAAGAGGGGCGGAGTCGCGGCAGGAAAAAGCGGAGGTGCGGACGGGC
>PVKU01013625.1:0-15010 GCA_004027475.1 Anoura caudifer
AGAAAGTCAGATTATAGGCGGTGCGGGAAGTGGCCCAGAGGTTTAAGCAAGAAGAAGTACAATACCAACGGCTTAACCTCCCTTCCTTCCTTGAAGCAAAAGCAGCTGTTAGCCCGGAGAGGCAAGTCAGGGACCTAATCACTGCTCTATATTCTGCCTACCAGTCATTATCAGAAAAATACAATAATAGTTGCTGGATATGTCTTCCCTTAGAGGAGAGAGGATACCTAGGAGTCCCGGCGCCCCCTGATTGGAACGGAACAGAGCCAGATGCATCCCATAATAGGACGGAGACGATGGGCCCGATCTCCGAACGGGTTTTCCTAGGCCCTGACCACACCAACCTGACTTGCCTCCAGGCAAAGGCCCCGGGAAACCAGTCCGTGGGCGCCCTCTCAGGCCAGTACTGCCAGAATTTTGCGAACATCACAAATGACGTCTCCCTATGTGTTGAGACTGGTGTATTCCTGGTGTGTGGGCACTCGGCGTACAGATGCCTACCACCGGGGTGGGAAGGACGGTGCATCAAGGCTTTCCTGCTCCCAAGCTTAACCGTCCGAACGACGGATCAAGTTAGAACTATCCTAGGCGCCCCCCGGACCACAGAGGGCCAAGAGGGGAGCCGGAGCAGCGGTTGCAATAGGGACTAGCCTAGCTTTAGGCATGGGAGCTAGTGCGGGTGCGACAGGGCTGTCCGCCGCCACCTATCACAAGCTGTCAGCACATCTGAGTGCAGCCATGGATCGCGTGGCTGACACGATGACCTCCCTCCAACAACAAATAAACTCCCTAGCCGAAGTAACCTTGCAAAACCGGAGAGCCCTGGACTTACTAACAGCAGAGAAGGGAGGAACTTGCATGTCCCTAGGAGAAGAATGCTGTTACTTTGTTAACCCATCAGGCATAGTTTCCTCAAAAGTAAAAGAACTCAGGGACAGCGCCAAGAGATACCGTGAGGCCAGCTCAGGACACGGAGGAATAGGGACCAGTTTTTGGGTCCAATGGCTACTCCCCTTACTAGGACCTCTCGTCACCATCCTCCTAGGCATAACCCTAGGCCCATGCCTACTTAGGACCCTCATCAGCAACTTAGAACCAATCATTACTAGGAGGACCACAACCAAGATATTACAACTTCAGCAGTACCATTACCAGAGATTGACCCCGAAACCGTCCACAGGAGAATATAGTAATACAGGAGACTATAGTGATGCTAGGACTCAGGTCTACCTCGCCTAGCATCAAAGTGGGGAATAATGTAGAAAATTAACCCAGAGCTCAGCATGAGCCCATTTCCTGCCCCTTTGGGCAGAGTAGCCCACACGCGGGAAACTAGCAAACCATATAAGAGAACCCAAACTAACCTGCTTTGTGTCACGTAGCCCGGAAGAAAGAATGTATATATATGGCCCTGAATCCTTTGTTCGGGGCTCAGAATTTGGAGTCTGCACTCCTCTGGGCCCATGCACGTTAATAAAGGATCGTGCTCCCGAGTCCCTCCGATGTCTGGTCGTTTCATTTCTCCGTAACACAATGATTCCTGCTAACAATAAGATAGAAGAAAAATCCAGCATTGCTGCTCGGTGCTGAGGTTCTGAGAGATTCAAGGAGGTGTTACTCACCTAGGCACCAGGTGCCCCACACTGCCATTGTGGACAAGGGGCCATAGAGCTGCTGGACAAGTTCTTATTTCAGGTGCCAAAGAGATATGCATTGAGCCCAAGGAGTGCTGGTCTGGGAGTGGGGAAGGGAAGGGGCCCCTTTTGGCTTCCTGCAGTCATGGTTACAGGGAAAAGGCCCAATTATTTATCTTTGCATTTTGGCTAATTTACCATAAAAAGGCATCCAAGGCTGCTGTATAAATGAAAATTATAGATTCATCATTCATTTGAAATGCTCAATATGAAAAAGGTCAATTGGAGTCAAAATCAACTTGTATCATTACTTGAAACTTTAATATTACGTTCATCGATAAAAGAAAAAGAAGTTACAATAAAACGTAATTTCAGTTATTTAAAATCTTTAAATGGTTACAAAAACATTTTTCAAACTTATTAACTGCTTGTGCAGTTTCTCAATGATGGTACCTATCATGATTTTTGAGAGCTAATCATTGAAACAAGAACTATGTGTAACCTATCTGAAATATAAAAATGTCCAAACTTTGTGACATTTTATCACAATTCAATAGTCATATATTCCTTAAAATTGTATATTTTAGTTTTTATAATCATACGTCACCAAATACTACATAGATATCTTCAAATGTTTCTCAGTTTACCTTAAAGAGTTACATAATTGTTGTGCACTTTCAAAAGCATGTTCAGGCCCCACTATGACAGATAACAGGTGCAAAAAAAGTCACCATTTTTATTCTTGCACCTGTATAGTTTGAGAAGACACATGTTTGTCCTTTGCTACATTTACCTGCACTCTCCCAGGTTGCCATAATCCCCTTCCATACCTCCCTAGCAGTTCAAAGGCAGAAAGAGAATCATATTTTCTTCTTCCTTCACATTCCTGGTTAAATTATTCTAGGGACTGAATGAGGAATGTGTATGAAGTCCCACAGGCAGCTATGATCAGGAAGAACACACCTCAAAGTGTTTAAGTATCAGGAATACATAAAGCAAATGGAACCTAAATGCACAAGGGCCATCATGCCTGCGAAGGAAGATTTAAATGGAAATGCCTTATAAATATGAACCAAAAAATAAAAATATCAACAGGTCAATTGGATGCATTTATAAGCATTTTTTGTGAGTGCATAAACAGTGTTTTTAAATACATATCAAGTGTACAAATTCCAGAAAATTCCTCCCTCTTGCAGAAGTTCAGGGAGAAAATAATCGGGAGTCTGGATTTAAAAAATAAATAAGCAAAGAGCTGGTTGTGTACTTAATAGTATGAGAACCTGATTCATAGCAAATGCTTCATTTCAATAACAGACAGGCTCCACAAAAATCCTCCGCCGTATTTAGAGTGACCCAATCCAATCATACCACACTGGTTGCCTGGAAGAAAAGATCAATAACGTGCTTGAAGTGAAATCAACCCCTTCTGGAACTTTGGACAAAGTGACATAAGCCCAGGAATTTGGCTACAGCAGCAATGATGTGGAAAAGAATGATATGCTTTCAATTTGAAGAGAGTCGTTTGGCCATTGGGTGGTGCCCTAGAAACTGTACAACATGTTTGTGGTTAATTGTTCTCAGAGCAAAGTGGAAAATCAATTGGGCCAAAATTTCCCTGACTTCCATCTTTGCCAAAGTTCAAATATATATTAGTTCTTCTCAAAACATCGCCACTTAGTCACAAGCTGGCTCTTTGGGATAGAGCTGTAAATAGTTTTTGGATAGGTACTCTAGCCAGGAGGCCAGACATAAGGGGAAGCATAACCAGACGAGGCAAGGCTTGGCTCCAGCACTGCTGAGATGAGTACAGGAAAATAATTTTCTAATTTCTTGATTAGAAATTTTGCCTTCCTAGTATCGCTAACTCAAGGAACCTTAAACAAGATTTTTCTTTCACTCACCTGATCAGTGTTCATATAGAGCACCAATCAGTTCATTTAGCAGTGCGATAAAGAACTCTTTTCTGAAACCCTGGGAGAAAAATCATACACCCAGTGCAGCTTTTCCACACCTTTGTGATAGTGAATAAATTCCTAACCTCCCTAAGTCTTTGACTATCCCATGAGTTTCGAGTATGTTGACAACAGTCCTGAAGAGATAAGACAAGCCTTTTGTTGCTATGTAACTTCATGAAGTATGACGGGGGACCCCCTGAAATGGAATTTATTTATAAAAATTGTGTATTTATTCTTACATGTTTAAACTTCAGTTGCCTTCAATGTACTCTCCATTTGATGCAGTACACTTATTGAGACCTTTTTTGGAAAAAAGGTCTCAATAACTGCTTAACAGTTTAACTGCTTAAAACAGTTTTTGAATTTGTTGATTCTGATGCCTTTTAGTGTTTCTGCCATTTGTTGTTTCACCTCTTCCACATGGGCAAAACATTTCCCTTTGAGGACTTTTTTCACCTGGAAAACCAAAAAAGTCACTTGGGGCAAGATTGAGCGAATAAGGAGGGTGGGGCAGAGGGGTCATGCCATTTTTGGTCAAAAACTACTGAACACTCAGGGTGGAGTGAGTAGGTATGCTTATAAATCACCCATCGCGAAATGGGCAAACACATCAAAAGAATCCTAAAAAAAATTCACTCAAGCCTAACATAGCCTCTCACAACACCAGCTGGTGCACTGATACATACGGGTTCTTAGAACACTCACCCAGCAGGGAAAGCCTGTGCTCTAAGAGACCCACCGCCCAGAAGATAATTCCAGTTTTTGGGGGGAGTCCCTCTTTGTATGTCATGTTTAAAACTCCTCAAATGTAAGGATAATTCTAACATGCAGACCTGTAGAGGAAAGCCACTCTGTAAGAAAGTGGAAGAAAACAATAAGCTACAAAATGTGTGAACAGGGATTGTGAGAAGAGAGCCAATACTCTTGGTCCTATGGATCAAAAGAAAAGGTTTTGCAAAGGCAAAATTAAGAAGTAAGTTTGGAAATGCAAATTAAAATCACAATGAGATATTACCTCACACCTGTTAAGATGGCCTTTGCGAAAAGACAAGAAATGAAAAGTGTTAAGATGTGGGGGGAAAGGAAATCTTGTACACTGTTGGCGGGAATGTAAAAACCATTATGGAAAACAGTATGGAAGTTCCTCAAAAAATTAAAAATAGAACTGACATATGATCTAACAATCCTACTTCTGGATAGTTTTCCAAAGGAAATGAAAACAATGATTTGAAAAGATATCTACAGCCTCATTTTATTGCAGCATTATTTAAAGTCCCCAAGACATGGAAGTAACCCAAGTGTCCATGGGTGGATGAATGGATAAAGAAAATGGAGAGAGTGGTCAAGAAATACCTGCTGATAAGGAACAGGGGAGAGAAGAGAGCCCCGAGGGAGGTGCTAGATGGTACTTAAGGCTGTGGGACTGTGTGAAGTCACCTGGGGAATAGATGCAGGTGGGGGAAGAGAGAAGAACGTCAAGTTCTAAAAAGTATGACACTCCATTGCTTAGACTTTGAGAAATTGCATTTTGAGCAGCAAATAAGATTGACAAAAAAACAGTCAGAAAATTGAAGAAATCAAGAAAAGTTGTATCTCAAGGGCTTGTGAGGAAAGGAAGTATTAAACAGTGTAATCTTTTTCAAATGACACTTATGGCATGAAAACCTCTTAAGAGCAGGGAATATTTTTCTCTTTTATTTACTTTTATAGCCACAGTACCAGGAACAGAGGTGCCACATGGTGGATGCTCAGTCATATTTGTTAAATGATAACTAGTTGTTGGAATGAGGACTAAGCCTTGGCCATTGGGTTTAGCAACACGGAGGTCCGGTCACTGGTGGTCAGGTCAATGGTGTGGTGAGGGTCAAAAGCCTCAGTGAAGCAGGTTGCAAAGGGAGAGGGGGAGGGAGAAAATGGAGAAACCGAGTCTTTATCTGTGTTCTTCACACTTGTCTTTCTTAATTCAATGAAGGCCTACCATATATCCACAGTGCCTGGCACTTAATAGATGTTAGCTTATATTTTTATATGAATAAAACACAAAAACTGTAAACCGGGCCAAAAAATAGGACAATTCTTCAGTTACAAGGACCTAAAGTCCTCAGAGCATAGAAGCAGTGATTTGGAAGAGAGGAAATTGAGACAGGTACAAGCATGGAATTTAACAGACATGGTAAATAAATATATATGTATATACATGAAATATGAAAGAATCAAAATATTAGACACAGGAGAATGAAGTGTTAGTAAAATGGAAAGGCTGAAATGAGAAGCTGGTTATGAGGGAAAATAAAAATTACACTTTGAACCATTGAGTTTGAAGAGTGAATGCAGCCTGATGTGTTTTCAAAGCAGGGGACCAGGAGGAAAGCAGCCTGGATCCTGTGCCCTGCTCTGTCATTAACTGGCTGTGTGACTTCAGACAAACATTCTGCCAACTCTGTTCTCCTCGTCTCCACGATGGGTGGGGTGCAGTGAACTCAGCTCCTTCCCGCTAAGGTAATTTTGATTCTATGAGAGAAGCTTCTCTGTGAAGATGACCCACTCTCACAGCAAAGCTAGTGCTCATGTTGTAAATGTGGGTCTAATTAGCAGGACGGTCATAGTTGGAGATGAAGGATTATTCAGTTTTGGATGGTGGTTAGAGCTCCGTGTCTCATTGACTGGCTCCGTGGAGAAGTCCTGCCACACCCCTGGCTTCCTTCCCATTGCTGTCTGACCTCCTCTCTTGATCAGTGCAGACAGTGAAGGAGCCCACAGTTACAGAGCAGCTGTCCTCCAGAGGAGTGGAGAGACCAGAGCAACTTACTGATGAAAATAAGGGAATAGGAATTGTACACTATGCCTAAGAAGAAGTGAACCTGAGAATGGTTCTCCCTTGAATGCTTAGAACTACAGAGGAATTTTAAACCTGCAAAAGAGGAACTTAATAAGAAGGCTTAGCATCATGGGAAAAAAACATATTCAATCTATTCCAAAAAAGATGAAAATAACTTTTTTTATATGTGACATTGAGAAATAGAACTTTCTCTTGTGGAAGGTTAGTGAAATTGGGTTTTATTTACATTTCCGTGACCAGAAGAAATGAGTATTGATATGTGGTGAGCACAGACATAGATTAGACCACTTCTCAGTTTGTAGCAGCTTGGTGTGCACCCATAACTGAAACCTAGCTATGAAATACAGTGAGCAGCAAAATGACCAAGGGACATAAAGACCGTAACAAGGATACGAAAGATGGGAGAGGAACAGCACACTGACCAGCAGACCTCAAATAACTGAGAACTGCCTGCATCCCATGATTCCTTTACACTTCCACACACAGGTTTGAACACCTTCGGGCTTTGCTTGACAGTTTTCTGTTCTTCAGTTCACTGTGTTTCATTAGTAATTATGTGTATAGTCTAAAGTAACAGTATAGTCACCTGATAGATAATTCATGATTTATTACATAGAATTATCTTCTAATTGACTCCTTAAAAATATTTTGAGATGATACATACACAGACACACACACTCACACACTTACGGAAGCAGAAACACTAAAAATGAAAAAGACTAGGGAGCTTCTCTGGGAAGTATCTCATGCTATTGCTTCCCTAGAAGAAACTACTGAGTGCCTGTGGTGTGAGAGGCCTGTGAAAGACGTGACTATAGTAGAGTCGTTCTGTATGTCTATTCTCTACACATATAACTCAAAACAGTCACTTGTAGTAAGATTACCATGCTAAAGGGAAGACAGAAGCTTGCCCTTTATAACTTTTTTATACCAAATTAATCTCTTATAAAAATTTCCATAATACAGTATGATGATTAAAATTCAAGTGATAACTAAGATTAAAGAGAAAAAAAATTAAATAAGAAGAACACGGTTAGTGAGACCCCAGAAAGACGAAGGTATTCATGAAAAGTGAAGGTAACGGGGCAAAAGGGAACAATGGAAGATTACAATTCATCTCACCTTCTCTCTTTATTCAGCAAGCATTTATTTAGCATATATTAAGGTATAATCTCTGGCACATATAAGGTGCTGGCATACCAAGGTGAACAAGATACAAGTTCTACACTAAGAACATTAAGATTCGATACTTACATTGAGGAAAATCTCAGTAAGTGCTGCTGCATGGAGCTAGAAGGGAGACGTCACAGAGCAAGACAGGGAAGCACTGTAGATATTCTCACCCCATCCTTTTGGACCTGGAAGGGAACTCTGTTCCCTATGGATTCATTTAAAAGAACTCAAGGTTGACTTCTGAGTAAAAGTGAAGCATGAATTGGTCCCGCAGAATCCTTCTCCCAATAGCTAAAGGCACAAACAAAGCTGTCAAAATTCACAAGTAATTTCTAAACAATGAGAGGAAAGCCATAAGCCATAGCCTTTGAAAAGAGATGAGAGTGTCAGCTCCTATTGCATTGGAAAAATATTGAGGAAAGAGAGTCGATAAGATCATAAAATTTTTCATTAATACCTGCAATGTGAAAGGAAGCAGACTAATGACTTGACTAGGAAGCAAGAATATGGGGGAAAATACCAAAAACGTCATGACGAATGTCTATAAGCCAGTCTAGAATTTCAGCACAGGGAAGAAGGGTATGGATACCTGGATTCCGTTTTCCAGGGCATTGTACTGCACTGAAAGAATATATCAAAGCCAATGGAAGTGGGTTATACCTGATCTGGGTGGAGTGGTCTAGAATATAGAACATTTAAAGGTACCTCATAAATGAGAAGACAAGAGCCCTATACATTGGCTGATTGACTTGCCCTCTTCACCGAAATAGCCAGAGATGGTGGATTTTGCCAATATGTTACTAATAGGCATCAGTCTCTATCCCTTGCTGTATACCTTGATTTCCTTGGGGCATAGCTTCTGTCTATAACTCTTGCTGAATTTGTGTTCAGTTAAATATACTGAATGAAACCCATCGTATGCAGATTGTCAAGAAATAGTCACCCACCCTATATCAGAGCAAATAATTGGTGGGGAAATTCCTATTGTTAAAATTTGCTAGCTTAAAAGAAGCAGCATACATTTTTAACTGTAGAATGAGAGGAAAGGGAGAAAAGAAAAGAAGCTGAAATACAATATGACTAAAGAAAATAAATATAAATTAAGGAAAGAAAATACTATAGAAAGAACCTAATCTGAAGGAAAAATACCTAAGAAGAAATAGAAAATAACTTCTCCTTAAGGAACTTAAGCTATAAACAAATTTAATCAGAATATACATTCAGTAAAACTAGAACTCAAACATATTATTTTTAAAAGGATAAGATAATAAACTGAGCATTTAAATGCATAATAATAGACTAAATAAATCAATTAGTAAAGCAAGGAAGATAACCACTGTCAAAAATAAAATCACTGCCTTGGGGAACAGGTGTAAAATAAAAATTGTGAATGCAAAGGAAAAAATTTAAAAATCAAAGAAATTAAAAAATGATAGATATAAAAAATGAACAAAGATTATCCAAGAGTATAATTGTATTTTTTTACTATATGAAGCTCAGTAGCTGATCAAAGAAAAGATTCAGTAGTATGTACACTCATTCACAATTTACCAATAACAACAGTGATACATTCTGAGAAATGAGTCATTAGGCAATTCCATTTTTGTGCAAAAATCATAGAGTATACTCACACAAACCTAGGTGGCATAGCCTCCTGTATCTATAGGCTTATGGTATAGCCTAGTGCTCCTAAGCTACAAACCTGTGCAGCACAACACAAGATTCAATCAAGTGCAAGAGAAAATGATGCAACCAGAGATGCAGTGAACACAAGATGTGTGAGACTGTTGCCATGGTAATACAGCCTACTGCAATACAGCAAACATTTCTCATGAGTAGAAAGAATCCACTCAAAAATAACAATAAAATTATAGTACGTTAAATACGGACGGACTCCAGTGACATATTCATTTGTTATCATTTTCAAGCATTATGAACTATCACAACTGCGGGTGCTACAATTTTGTACAACTGGCAGCTCAGTAGGTTTGTTTGCACCAGCATCACCACCAACACATGAGTAATCCTTCCTCCACGACCTTACAATTGTTTCGATGTCATTAGGTGACAGGAATTTTTCAGCTCCATTATAATCTTGTTTGACCACCATGGAACTGTGGTCCATTATTGACCAAAACACCCTTATGTGGGCATGACTGTAGTTTCTTTACAAGTTATCATGCATCAATTTTGACGACAAAGGGGAGAAAACAATTCAAAACTGTAAAGGACGGTAAAAATAAAATGTTTAAATCATCTAAGCAACTATTTCAATCTTCCATTTTACTTTGAGGAAGATATATAAAATTACTTATTGGGATCTCTTAAATTAGAGAAAAAATTGCTTGATAAAGATTGAGAGGATTAATTAAGTATCTAAAACTACTTTCTCCATCAACTGAATTCAGGTAAATATCTAAAATATAATGAATAACCAGTACCACCTAATTCACACCCTGTAACTTCTGATTAGATCTGACTGACGCATTAAAAAAGCTCAAAGCAGCCCTGGTTCATGTGGCTCAGTTGGTTGGAGCATTGTCCCATAAGCCAAAAGGTATCAGGTTTGATTCCCAGTCAGGACACATGCCTGGGTTGTGGGTTCAGTCCCCAGAAAATCAGACTAGTCCTTCATCTCCTTTCCAGTCAGTTCAGTGTCTTGTATAAAAGGGAAAAACAGTCATTGTTACTAGCCTAAACACATGTATTTTCTCTTTACAAATGGTATATAACTATTTTGTGCTTAAAATAATAAATTTCAAATATGCTATAATCGATTGTGACTTTATTCTTCACCATTCTTGAACACTAAACTGAGATTAATGGCACTCTACAATATTGTGTGATATTCATGAAAGACTGATCATCAGTAAGGTGCTTGAGTCTTACTTCAAGACCATAAAGCACAATTGTTATATTTATAGTTTCCAGTCTCCAGTCCTTCAAATCTCAAATGAGTGAATTCAGTCTAAGCTTTTACAGCCCTCTGAACAGAAGCTTTACCCAGGAAACTAACTGTAGACTCATTCATAAATGATGATGTCCCTTTACTTTTTCGGGGTTTCAGTGTCTGATTCAAACAGCTGTTTGTCCTCTGTGATACCTGTCTTCCAACACAGCACAGCCTCATTTTCAGATTTTCCAGCCTTCTGCTCCAGCTCCGCATCTTTCTCTTGGCGCTCCACTTGCTGCCAAGTCCGTACCTGTCTTTAGACCTTGGAATCTCACAGGAACTTAAGAGAAACATTTTATTTTTAACAGATACATCTTAGATTATTTTCCTGCTTCTTTTACTCCATTACATGAGAAAAACAACTGAAACATATTAAGAGAAATATATTTTAACACTAGATAACGACTCCTAAGAATTAGGTAGGACTACTAAATGGGTCATTTAAACAAATGTTCTATTTTTCCAACTTTCTAAAGGGCAGGGCAGTTAGAAGAAATATTCCTCCTTCCTTCTATGGATAGCCAGAGTATAATTCATGCTTACAACTGCATCTTGTTTTTTGCACATGGTACACACATACGTAAATTACCAGCAGTGACCATGGCCTGTGTCCAAGCAGAACCGGGAAGAGTACTCATTCACCCAACTATAGCTACTCTCCCATCCCAAGTTGAGGTGCGTTGGCTCTCCATTAGAATCCTGGTTTACACACCTCAGTGAGCTTATGTAGAAATGGTCAAGCTACAGGCACTGTAACAGTGTAATAACATGAAAAGTGCTGAAACAGGCATCTCAAAATACTTCCCCTACTGGATTTCCAAAACAGTTGAAGAGTCCCTCAATCACTTCCTAAATTTTAGTCATAACTTTTGATCACTGGATGGAAAAGCATGTATGAGGACATGAATATATAATTTTAAAATTTACTCATTTGAGAAACCTAAAACTGTTAAAGTAGATTTTGACTCAAATTTAGCAGAAACCAGAATTACCTGGATATCTGCTGCTTCTTAAATATGCCTTTATTGGGGGATAATTGACAAACAATAAACTGTACTATATATAATACACACACACATATATATCATTACCACTATTAAGGTAACAAATATACAATTAAAGTAATGAACATATCACTACCCCCAATAGTTCCTAATGTCCTTTAATAATCTCTCTTTCCTACTCCTCCCTGCTTAGCAGTTTCCACTGCTGTTGTC
The DNA here is from genome assembly GCA_004027475.1 of Anoura caudifer. Classification (NCBI taxonomy): domain Eukaryota; kingdom Metazoa; phylum Chordata; class Mammalia; order Chiroptera; family Phyllostomidae; genus Anoura; species Anoura caudifer. Next base: position 11,772 of record PVKU01013625.1, read on the forward strand.
TCCCTAGGCAACCAGTGACCTGATTTTTGTCACTATATCAATATATAGGTTTACATTTTCTACAATTTTTAATAAATGGAATCATACTGCGTATACTCTCTCTTTTGTTTGGCTTGTTTCACTCAACGTGAGTGTTTCAGATTAATTCATGTAGTTGTATTAATAAATAATTTATTTATTTTTATTCCTGAAGAGCATTCTACTGTGTAAATAAACCACATGCATTTTAAAACCCACCAGTGAATGAATCCACCAGTGAATCCACAGAATTCACCAGTGAATCTTGTCTGTTTACACCTTTTGGCTCTTACAAGTAAAGCTGCAATGAACATTCACACAAAATTATTTTCATGGTCATATCCTTTCATTTCTCATGAGTAAGTAAAAGGTAAACACCTGTGTCATGTGAGAGATGTGTGCTTAATTTTTAAAGAAACTGCCAAGGTCTTTTCCAAAATAGTTGTATTATTTTACATTCCCTCCAGCTGTGTATGAAAGTTTCGTTTGCTCTACATTCTCTCCAAAGCCTGGCATGATCAGTCTTAACATGAGGCATTTGCAATAGGCATGTGTAGCCATATCACATATTGTTTTAATTTTGCATATATTTCAATGGATTAATATTTTAATGTATTTATTTGCCATCAGTATATCTTTTTTGGTGAAGCCTATTTTTAAATATTTGGCCCAATTTAATTGGTTTTTCCTATTTATGAGTTTTGAATGTTTTTAAATATGTTCTAGATACAAGTTCCTTATCAGATATGTGATTTACAAATATTTTCTTCCAGTCTGAGATTTGTCTTTTCATTTTTTTAATACTGTGTTTGTAGGATCTGTCATTCCTCATTGTGATAAAGTTCAGTTTATTAATGTTTTCTTATACGGATCCTGTTTTTGGTGTCATAGCTAAGAAATCTTCAGCTAACCCAAAGTCCTCTATGTTTTGTTATAGAAGTTACATATTTTGGGGTTTCATACTTAGATCTGTAATCCATTTTGTACCTTGGTATGAGGTAGACATTGAAGTATTTTTTTCATAGGGATAGTCTAACTGATAGGCAATATTTATTGAATAGAATATTCGTTCATTGAATTGCTTTGGTGTCCTTGCCAAAAATAAATTAATATACATGTGAGCTTATTTCTGGAGCCATTTTTTATTGTTTAAGTAGAGTTGTCTCCATTGTCCTGCCACCACTTTGCCCCACCCCACCCACACCCACATCCCACCCTCAATCCTTCCCCGCTTTGGCTTTGTCCCTGGGTCCTTTATACATGTTCCTTGACAACTCTTCCTCTTCTTTCCCCCATTATCATCCTCCCCCTTCCCCTCTGGTTGTTGTCAGTTTGTTCTTTATTTCGATGTCTCTGCTTATATTTTGCTTGGTTGTTTGTTTTGTTGGTTAGGTTTCACTTATAGGTGAGATCAGATGATATTTGTCTTTTTTTTAAATCCTGATGCCAATTTCACAATTTTTTATTGCTATAGCTTTACAAAAATATTGAAGTCAGGTAATATAATTCCTTCAAATTTTCTCCTCTTTTTCAAAGTTGTTTTGACTATTCCAAGTTAGGTGTTTTTTTGGGGGGACTTGTTTTGTTTTTTTTTTGTTTTTGCATCTTTACAAATTATAGACTGAGTCTGTCAATTTCTATCAAAAAAGGAAAGACCTGCAGGAATTTTGATAGTGATCACACTGAATTTTTAAATCAATCTGGGGAGACTTGATTTGGAACAATATTAAGCCTTCCAAATATAAACATGATGTATATCTCCATTTTTTAGGCATTTAAAAATTTTTCTCAGCAATATTTTACAGTTTTCACTGTATAGGTCTTACATTTCTTTTATAGATTATTTTCAAAGTATTTCATATTTGGGGATATTACTATAAATAGTATTGAACTTTAATTTCAATTTATTGTTGTTGTTACTGAGCATGTAGACATAGAATTGAATTTTGTATATTAATTTTGTATCTTACAACCTTTGTTAATTCTATTGTCCTTTGTAGAATCTATAGAATTTTCTTTGTAGATGATTATTTTGTCTACAAATAAGAACAGTTCTACTACTTTATTTCCAATCTCAATGCCTATTATTTTTTTCTTATTTTTGTGCACTAGCTAAAACATCCAGTACAATGTTGAATACAAATGGTGAGAGTCAATGCCCTTACCTTTTTCCATATCTTATGGGAAAAGAATTTAGTCTTTTACTGTTAACTATGTTACCAGTAGGTCTTCCATAAATGTCCATAGAGGATGAAGGTGTTTCTTTCTAGTTTTAGTTTGCTGAGAATTCTTTTTTATTTTTTATTGTTGTTCAGTTACAATTGTCCCCATTTTCCCCCAACACTCTCCCCTGTGCTACGGACCCCCCACCTTCCACATTCAATCCCCACATTGTCTTTGTCCATGGGTCCTTTATAAATGTTCCTTGACTTGACTCTTCCCCTTCTTCCTCCTGTCAGGCACTTTCATTTGGGCTGACTTTAGCTCAGTGGTTGCTTTGAGACGAGCTGGGAATTTCTTTATCAGTAATTGATATTGTTTTTCAAATAACTTTTTATGTATACTGAGATGATGATATTGTTTCTTTTTTTAGTCTGATAATTTGGTAAATTAGATTGATCAATTTTCAAGTGTTAAACCAACCTTAAATTCTTGGGATAAATTATACATTGTCTTGATGTATTATCATTGTTATACATTAAGTTTGACTGAACTTTTGTGAGAAATTTTTACATTTATAATCATGAAGAATATTTGTATGCAATTTTCTTTCTTTGTTATATATTCGTCTAGTTTCAAGGTCAGAGTAATGTTGGCATTGTAGAATTCATTGGGAAATATTTCCTTTTAAACTTTTTTCTGGAAGAGTGTATACAGTGTTGGTATTATTTCTCACTTAAATCTTTGACAGAATTCCTTAGTGAAGGAAGTCATCTGTGTGTGTAGTTTCTTGTATGGGAGATATTTTAAGTGCATATTAAATTATTTTACTCAATATGGGACTCCTTGTGTTATCTGTTTCTTTTTTAGTAAACTTTGGTAGTTTTGGTCTTTCAAAGTATTTATTTGTCCATTTCTTATAAGTTGTCAAATTTATTGACATACTTTAAAAATATGTCTTTTAATATCTATAAATTCTGTAAAGATGTCACTGCTCTCAATCCTAATACTGATCATTTGTATTATTGCTCTTATTTTCCCCATCAGGCTGACTAAATGTT
>PVKU01013625.1:15110-27802 GCA_004027475.1 Anoura caudifer
TTTTTTTTTTTTTTTTTTTTTTTTTTTTTTTTTTTTTTTTTTTTTTTTTTTTTTTTTTTTTTTTTTTTTTTTTTTTTTTTTTTTTTTTTTTTTTTTTTTTTTTTTTTTTTTTTTTTTTTTTTTTTTTTTTTTTTTTTTTTTTTTTTTTTTTTTTTTTTTTTTTTTTTTTTATTGCTGTTCAAGTACAGTTGTCTCCATTTTCCCCCACCACTTACCCCACCCAAGCCATCCCCACTTCCCACCCTTGATCCTACCCTGTTTTGGTTTTGTCCATGTGTCCTTTGTACATGTTCCTGAAAACCCTGCTCCCTTTTCCCCTTATTATCCCACCTCCCCTCTGGTTACTGTCAGTTTGTTCTTAATTTCAATGTCTCTGGTTTTATTAATTTTCTCTCTTTTCTTGTCTTTTCCTTCATTAATTTTGGCTCTGGTCTTTGTGTTTTATAACATAAATAATACTTTTGGATTTATTTCTCTTTTTCTAGTGGTTTTTATTTTTTTACTTTTATTTTTTTTATTTATCTTTAGAGGGGAAGGGAAGGAGAGAGAGAGAGAGAGGGAGAGAAATATCAATGTGTGGTTGCCTCTCATGCGGTCCCTTGCTGGGAACTGGCCTGCAACCCAGGCATGTGCCCTGACTGGGAATCGAACCATGATCCTTTGATTCACAGGCCTGTGCTCAATCCATTGAGCACACTAGCCAGGGCTTCTAGTGGTTTTTAAAGATGGGCATTAAAGTCATCAATTCGAGTTTTTTCTTTTCTATTATAAGTAGATATTGTTATAAATTTACCATTAAGTATTGTTTTAACTGCATCTCACAACATTTGACATGCCTTTTTCTTTGACCACGGCTTATTCAAAACTGTGTTTATAATTTCCAAAATCCACAGGTTTTCCAGAGACCTTTCTATTACAAATTTCCAAATGTGCTTCCACAACATACTTTGTTAAACTTATTGAGTCTTGGTTTATGTCTCAGAACATGGTAAATATTTAGTGTACTCTTGAAAAGAATGTGTATTCTGAATTTTTTTGCATGGACTGCTTTATAAAAGTCAAATAGGTCAATATGGTTGATATTATTATTAAGATTTTAATATTCTCAGATTTTTTGTCTCTTAATTCTATGAAATTCTATGAATATTCTATTCTATGAAATAGAATAAAGAGAGGAAGAAAGTAGAGTAACTGAGAGGAAGGAGTTGAATGCCTGAGTAAATTGTGGATTTGCCTACAACACCTTGCTATTCTGTCAGTTTGGATTATACACTTTTTGACACTTTGTTATTATATGAATAAGTAATTAGCATTGTTATGCCTCCCTGAAGGACTCACTCCCTTTGTCAATGTGAAATACTCATCTGATCCCTAGTATTATTTTTATGTTCTAAAATCTTCTTTGTCTGATATTGTACAGCTTTCTTTTCATTCCTGTTGGCAGAGCAAGTCATTACCTGTTTTTTTCCACTTTCAACCTATTTGGATAATTGTATTTAGTTGATTTCTTACAGGCTGCACATAATTGAATACTGCTTTTTTATCCAAGCTGTGAAAATTTTTGCCTTTTAATTGAGGCTTTTTTGTCATTTACATTTAATATGATTATTGATATTACAGAATTTAAATCTGCCATCTCAGTATCTGTTTTTAATTATCCTATCTGTTCTTTGTTTAATTTGCTTTATTGTTCTGTGCTTTTTAGGATTAATTAAGATTTTCCTATGATTTCATTTGATCATTTTGTGCTTGCTAGGTACATTCCTTAGTGTGTAATCTTAAATGGCTGCTTCAGGATTTATAAATTTTTTTGTTTATCACCGTCTACCTACAAGTGATAGTATACTATGATATTTCACATATCACAAAAGAAGCTTATAATAACAGTCTTCACTTCTTCCCTCTTGGCCTCTGTACTTTTGTTGTCCTATATTTTACTTTTACATCTCTTATAAACTTGACTAAACATTGATAAAATTTATTTATGGCACACTACAATTTATTTAAAGTTTATTTTTAAAGGATATAAATAATAAGAAAGTAACACTTTATATTTATCCTGTTATACCCATTTCCAGTGCTCTTCAGAATTTATGTGAGTTCAGTTTGTTAGACACTCAAATCTGAGTTTTTTTTCCTGGCTGGTGTAGCTCAGTGAATTGAGCTCAGGCTGTGAACCAAAGGGTCGCCAGTTTGATTCCCAATCAGGGCACATGCCTGGGTTGCAGACCAGGTCCCCAGTGGGGACCATGTGAGAGGCAACCACACATTGATGTTCTTAGCCCTCTCTTTCTCCCTCCCTTCCACTCCCTCTAAATGAATAAATAAAATCTTTTTTTAAAAAATCTGAGTTTTTGACTATCAAAAATAATTTTTCCTCTATTGGAACTCTCAGTACAAAGTACCAATTGTTTACAAAATGCTGAAATGTGCATTAGAACTTATGCTGCAGCTATATTCCTCATCATGCTTCCTCAAAACAGAGGCATTTTTTTTTCCAAAGGGTCTTGTTTCCAAGTATTTTCTTCTCATCTAGCCCTGCTTTAGATTTTCTTATAAAATTCTTGAGGGAACTCATAACTCATAAAATTAAAGAACAACTCCCAAATAAGAAATTCACAAGCCTATTTCTACTTCCGTCCTAAATGTCAGAAGACCACAATGAATGGGAAACTTTTCAATGAGTCATTGTGAAATATCCTAAGGAATCAAGTCCGTGAGCAGCAATGGTCTAGCAATATGTTCTCCCTGTTTAGCTCCAGGTTGACGCTCATCTTCCTCCTGGGTCTGCACTTTTCCCATGATTTGAAGTGAAGTTCTCATAACAAGGTTTCTCCCTGGGCACACTTTGCTCTATCTGTGTTGTATCACAACGAATAAGTACTAAAATTCTATGAGAGGTAAGGGCCCTAAGGCCTTGTATAAATACAAATAAATAGGAATCAATTGGGAAAAGGAAACAAGTTGTCTGAGTTAGAAGGGACCATAGAAAGATGTTCATGCAGGGCCGGGAATGGTGCTTGTTCCCTCCAACTTAACAGGACAAAAATCCGTATTTTATGTACCTTGTCTAGAGTTCCTTGAGCAGAACCATTAGGCCTGGGCTAGGTGCTGCTCTGACTCTTGCTAAAAAATGTGCCTTAAAGAGACCCTGAAAAAAACAAGCTGTTTCTAAGCAGTTTAACTACGTCCTAGACTAAAGCTCAAGATGTTAATAAGAACACAAAAATATGCAGCAATCAACAGGATAAATTTCTTGGTATGAATAGAATCAAAGGTTATCAGACATGCAAAAAAGAGAGAAAATATGAACCATAATAAAGAAAACAATCATCAATCAAAGCCAACCAGAACAGAAATAGATGTTAGAATGAGCACACAAGTACAATAAAACAATTATTTTACTTTGGGTGGTAAACCCATAATGCAAAATGCAAATGATGTATTATAGAACGTACACTTACAGCCTATATAATTTTTTAACCAATGTCACCCTAATAAATTTAATTATAAAAATTGCAAGATATAAAGCAAAAACTACAAACAAAAACCAGCTATTTTTCTAACTTTCTTTATTCCTTTTTCTTTAACAAACTTCTCTGTTATTTTATACAGATTTAACAGTAAGACATTTACCACAATGGTACCACAGTGTAAAAACAGATTTTCAAATCACCGATAACCTTGTATTTTAGGTTAGGAATAAAGGTGCTCTTCTTTTTTCTTTATTGTTGTTCAAGTACAGTTGTATCCATTTTCACCACGCCATGCCACCCGCCCCACCCATCCGCACCTCCCACCCCCTATGGCTTTGTCCATGTGTCCTTTACACGTGTTCCTTGATAGCCCCTACTATCTTCTATTCTCCCTTTCCACCCTCATCTCTGGTTACTGTCAGTTTGTTCATTATTTCAGTGTTTCTGGTTATATTTTGCTTGCTTGTTTGCTGTGTTAATTAGGTTCCACTTATAGGTGAAATAATGTGGTATTTGTCTTTCACAACCTGGCTTATTTCCCTTAGCATAACGCTTTCCAGTTCCATCCATGCTATTGTGAAGGGTAGAAGCTGCTTCTTTCTTTCTGCTGCATAGAATTCCATTGTGTAAATGTACCACAGTTTTTTGATCCACTCATTTGCTGATGGGCACTTAGGTTGCTTCCAGCACTTGACTATTGTAAATTGTGCTGCTATAAACATTGGGGTGCATAGGTTCTTTTGGATTGGTGTTTCACAGCCCTTGGGGTATAATCCCAGCAGCGGAATTGCTGGATCAAAAGACAGTTCCATTTTTAGTTTCCTGAGAAAATTCCATACTGTTTTCCTCATTGCCTGTATCAGTCTACATTCCCACCAACAGTGCACTAGGGTTCCCTTTTCTCCACATCCTCTCCAACATTTGTTGTTTGTTGATTTGTTTATAATGGCCATTCTGACTGGTGTGAAGTGGTATCTCATTGTGGTTTTAATTTGCATCTCTCTGATGGCTAGTGATGCTGAGCATCCTTTCATATGTCTCTGGGCCCTCTGTATGTCCTCTTTAGAGAAGTGTCTGTTCAAGTCCTTTGCCCATTTTTTAATTCAGTTGTTAGTCTTACTGGAGTAGAGTCATGTGAGTTCTTTATATATTTTGAGATCAAACCCTTGTCCAAGGTATCGTATTTGCAAATATGTTTTCTCATATGGTTAGTTCCCTTCTCATTTTAATGCTGTTTTCTTTAGCCATGCAGAAGCTTTTTGTTTTGATGAAATCCCATTTGTTTATTCTTTCTTTTATGTCCCTTGCTCCAGAGGACAGACATATTGGTGAAAATATTGCTGCATGGAATATCTGAGATTTTCCTGCCTATGTTCTCCTCTAGGACTTTTATGGTGTCATGACTTATATTTAAGTTTTCTAGCCACCTTGAACTTATTATTGTGTATGGTATAAGTTGGAGATCAAGTTTTATTTTTTTGCATGTAGCTGTCCAGTTCTCCCAGCACCATTCGTTGTAGAGGCTATTCATTCCATTTTATGCTTTTTCCCCTTTTTCAAATATTAATTGACCATAGAGACTTGGATTTATTTCTGGGCTCTCTATTCTTTTCCATTGGTCTATGTGTCTGTTCTTATGCCGGTACCAGGCTGTTTTGATTACAGTAGCCTTGTAATATAGTTTTATACCAGGGTTTTGTGACCCCTATCCCTCCAACTTTGTTCTTCTTTCTCAAAATTGTTGCAACTGTTTGGGGTCATTTATGGTTCCACATAAATTTTTGAAATGTTCTTTCTATATCTGTGACATATGTGATTCATATTTTAATAGGGGTTGCATTGAGTCTATAAATTGCTTTGGGTAGTATAGACACTTTGATGATGTTAATTCTTCCAATCCATGAACACAATATATGCTTCCATTTATTTATGTCTTTCTTAATTTCATTCTTCAGTGTTGTGCATTTTTTTGAGTGTGGGTCTTTTACCTCCTTGGTAAGGTTTATTCCTAGGTACTTTATTTTTCTTGTTGCTATAGCAAACAGGATTTTTTTTCCTGATTTCTGATTCTGATCTTTTATTGCTGGTGTATAAAAATACCTTTGATTTCTGAATATTGACTTTGAACTCTGCTGTTTTGCCGAATTCGCTTATTGGGTCTAGTAGTTATCTGGTGTAGTCTATAGGGTTTTCTAGGTCCATTATCATATCATCTGAAAACAGTGACAGTTTTACTTCCTCCTTTCCAATTTAGATGCCTTTTATTTCTCTTTCTTGTCTGATCACTGTGGATAGAACTTCTAATACTATATTGAGTAGAAGTGGTGAAATTGGACATCCTTGTCTTGTTCCTGATCTTAGTGGGAAGGTTTTTAGTTTTTGCCCATTGAGTATGATGTTGGCTGTAGGTTTCCCATATACATCTTGATGAGGAATGCTCCCTCTGCTCCAACGTTGCTGACTGTTTTTATCACAAATGGTTGCTGTACCTTATCAAATGCTTTTTCCTCATCTGTTGATATGATCATGAAATTTTTGTCTTTCCTTTTGTTTTTGTGGTGTATTACCTTTATTTATTTGTGAATGTTGTACCATCCTTACATCCCTGGGATGAATCCCACTTGATCATGGTGTATGATCTTTTTAATGTATTGCTGGTACAGTTTGCCAATATTTTGTTGAGGATTTTAGCATCTATGTTCATCAGCAATATGGGCCTGCAGATTCCTTTCTTTGTTGTGTGTTATCTGGTTTTGTGATTAGGATGATGCTGGCTTCGTAAAAAGAGAGTGGGAGTCTTCCCACTTCTTGGATTTTTTTTGGAATAGTCAGAGAACTATAGGGCTTAGCACTTCCTTAAAATTTTTATAAAGTTTTCCTGTGAAACCATCCAGTCCAGGGCTTTTGTGTGTCAGGATTTTTTTTTATTGCTGCTTCAATGTAATCAGCTGTTTTTGGTCTGTTCAGGCTTTCTGCTTCTTCTTCATGGAGTTTTGGAAGATTGTATTTTTCTAGAAATTTGTCTATTTCACCCAGGTTTTCAAATTTCTTGGCATATAGTTTTTTGTAGTATTTCCTTACAATCCTTTGTATTTCTGTGGTATCAGTTGTAATCTCTCCTCTTTCATTTCTGATTGTGCTTATTTGGGTCATCTCTCTTTTTTTCTTGATAGGTGTGCTTTAAGGCTTGTCTATTTGTTTACATTTTCAAAGAACCAGCTCCTAGATTTATTGATCCTTTAGATTGTGCCTTTAGTCTCTATGTTGTTTAATTGTGGTCTGATCTTGGTTATTTCTTTCCTTCTACTTGATGTAGGCTTTGTTTATTATTGTTCCTCCAGTTCTTGTAGATGTAGGGTTAGGTACTTTATTTGAAATGTTTCTATCTTTTTTAGGTAAGCCTGTATTGCTATGAACTTACCCCTCAGGACTGCCTTCTTTGTGGCACATAAGTTTTGGGTTGTTGTGTATTCATTTTCATTTGTTTCCAGTAACTTTCTGATTTCTTCCTTGATCTCATTACTAACCCATTCATTGTTTAATAGCATGTCATTCAATCTCCATGAATTTTAGTGTTTTTGATTTTTGTCCTTGAGGTTGGTTTCTAGTTTCAGTTGTTTGTGGTCCAAGAAAATGATTGATATGATTTCAATTTTTTTGAATTCGTTGAGGCTGGCTTTGTATCCTATCATGTGGTCTATGTTTGACAATGTTCCATGTGCATTTGAAAAGAATGTGTACTTCACTTCTTTGGGATGAAAGGTTGTATATATATATATCTTTTAAGTCCATTTGATCTAGGGTATTGTTCAATGTGACAATATCATTACTGATATTTTGTTTGGAAGATCTACTCATTTTTGACAGTGGGTGTTAAAACTCCCTAGTATAAGTGTGTTGCTGTCAATATCTTTCTTGAAGTCCTCCAAGCTTTTGCTTACATATTTGGGTGCTCCTATATCAGGTGCATTTATGTTTACAATGTTTACATCTTCTAATAGGTTCTTCCCTTGAGTATTATGAACTGTCCTTCAGTGTCTCTTTTTATGACTTTTGTTCTAAAGTCTATTTTGCCTATTGCTACCCCAAGTTTTTTTCCTGTCCATTTCCTTGGAATATTTTTTCTACCCCTTCACTTTCAGTCTGTGTAGATCTTTGGATCTGAAATGGGTCTCTTGTAAGCAGCATACATGAGAGTCATGTTTTCTCATCCATTCAGCTACCCTGTATCTTTTGATTGGGGCATTTATTCCTTTAACATTTAAGGATATTATTGATAAGTACTCATTTATCCCCCACCCTTTGTACCTGTGTTCCTCTCTCTCTCATTCTTTTCCTTCCTCTCCTTAAAGCAGTCCCTTTAGCATATATTGCCATGCTGGTTGGTGGAGGTGTATTCTTTGAGGCTTCTTTTGTCTGGGAAACTCCTTATTTCACCTTCCATTTTAATTGAGAGCCTTGCTAGGTAAAGTAGTCTTGGCAGCCTTTGCTTTTTATTACTTGGAATATATGTGCCATTCTCTCCTGCCTGTAGTAGTGTCTGTTGAGAAATCAGCTGCTAGTCTTATCAGGATTCTCTTGTATGTTACTTCTGGTTTCTTCCTTCCTGCTTTTAAGATTCTCTCTTTGTCCTTAAAACTTGGCATTTTAATTATAATTTGTCTTGGAGGAGGCCTCTTTGTGTTCATCTTGATTGGGACTCTCTGTGCTTCCTGAACTTGCATGGTTTTTCCCCTCTCCAGCTTCAGAAAGTTTTCTGCCATTATTTTTTTAAACAGGGTTTCTATTCCTTGCTCCTTTTCGTCTCCTTCTGGCATTCCTATGATTCAAATGTTGTTGCATTTCATGCTGTGTTGTAGTTCTCCTAAGCTATCTTCATATTTTTTTTTTAGTCCTTTTTATGCAGCTGCTCTACCTGGGTGTTTCTTTCTACCTTGTCTTCCAGCTCACTAATTTGGTCCTCTGCTTCATCCAGCCTGCTTGTAATTGCTTCTAGTATGGGTTGTTGTTGTTGTTGTTGTTTTCAGAAATTGTATTCTTCATTTCTTCTTGGTTCTTGTTTTAGTTTTTATTTTCTTTTTCATACTGTTGTAATTCTCACTCAGTTCCTTGTAGTTGTCTGTGAGTTCCTTGAGCATCCTTATAATCATCCTTTTGAATTCTGTATCTGATAGTTTGCTTGCCTCAATTTCATTTAGCTCTTTTAGTGGGGAATCTTCCATTCCTTTAGGCTGCAGATTCTTTCTTTGTCTCCCCATTTTAGGGGAGTCTTTTTGTTTGTTTCTGTGCTTCCTGATGCTCTGATTTTCTAGCTATCTTTATAGGGTGAACTTCCATGGTAGGAGTTCTATGGGATTCAGTGGTGCAATCTCTTTGATCTCCTTGTCTGAATGATCTAGGGTTGCCCTTTCTTCTGTTTGTGTGGCCTTTCTTGTTGTACTTGGGCTTTACGTGTTGGTTGTTCCTTTGTTGGTGGGTTCTCTCCTCCAGCAGATTTACTGGTGTTCACAATTGCCACCTTATCTCATGTGTGATCAGGGGCATGGTGAAGGAAGAATGGACTAAGACAGCAGGAGAGAATTCAATGGGATGTAAAGTACCAACAAGTAGAGAACAGAGAGAACTTTGGAGAAGCATAGCCATAACCATGATCTTTCACCCAACCAGCCACTTTTTATAAAAGGTGAAAAAGAGATAAGACTCTTATTAGAGGGAAGAAGGAATGTGAGCTGACTCCAGAAAACAGAGCATTTGTGCAAGTTTAGATGGTGAGATATAGTGAGAGTAAGGGATAGAAACTAGGCATATTGTGCAAAAGAACAGAGTTAACCACAACAGTAATAAAGCTCAGGAAGATAGTGAAATGGGCCAAGACCAGGGAAGGTGCTGTGTAGTATTTACAGCAATATGGAACAACAATTATTTATAATCATATGACAGCAATTATCTACAATAATATGACAAGAAATATATGATCTGAATAAAAAGAATAGAGGTAAAAACCAAGAGCAGTGTGTTACTAGAAAAGAAGAAAAGTGAAGTGAAAGAAGAAAAATTAAAATGCAATATGAAAGAGAGAACAAGGAAAACCAGTCAAACAATGCAATTAAACAAACAAAATGAAGAAAACTAAACAGAAAGAAGAAAAATAAAATAATAATAATAATAAACAATAACATGCAAGTTCTATAGGATAGCAAAGTGAAATTTCTCTCACTTACTCAGTTGGTGTTAGCCTGGTGATCCCTCTCTGGATCTGTCTTTGGTCCTATCACAGCTCCAGGTTTTATTGTCTCACACATGGGAGAAGAAAAGAAAAAGCCTCCTGCTGACTTGAAACCCCATAAGAGAGCTAAGCAAGTCTGCTGATCTTCCTGGATGATGCAGGCAGAGAGGGGCTAGGCTTCGCTTTGTTTCTTTCCCGCAGTTTTGAACAGATGGGGCTAGGCCTGGGCTGCAGTATTCACAGGTGCCCAGCCTCCAGCCCAGGCCCTCAGAGCACTGCCTGGCCCTCCCTGTCCATTTGCACCAGGCCGACCCCTTTAACCCACCGTGCCGTGCTGCCTTTGAGGTGCCCTGATTGAGAGCAACTCACACCCCACCTCCTCCCTCTTTGTTGGCCTGGGCGCTATGTACTCTCAAAGTCCCTTTAGGGCAGTTTAGTTCTCCTATTATATTAAATCTCTCTGGGGACTGCTGCCCCTCTGCACCCCTGCTGCCCCACTTTGATCAGTCCATGAGGCACCCTGACTGGGAGCAAACCGTGCCCCTCCTCCTCTATCTTCTCTGGCCTGGATGCAGCATGTGAGAGTTCCTTAAACAGTGTCCGAGAGCCTATTTTTGAGTAAATTCCTCTTGTTCACACCCGCAGTTGTCAACAAGCATCTGGCTTTCCACATAGCCCAACTCTCTGAGCAGTCCAGAGATTATCAGCGTCAGGGTCCGGCCCAACTCTTCTCCCTTCTCCAGGTGTCACCCAGCTCCACAATTTCTCTGGTAATGACCTAGCCAGTGACCAAGTCCCAGCAGGGGAACACGGCTTCTATGCATCTCCCACTAGTCTTTATCCCCCCAGGGACCTAAAGCGTCCAGATCTTTCCTCTTGCGGGGCTGCGTTCCCTGCTCTGGTAGAGGAGGGAGCTGCAGAGTTACAATCACTGATCTGGCTCTCCTCCGTAGCTCCTGTGGCAGCCACCAGCCCCAGTGCCAGGTGTCAGGCCAGAGACTGCAATAGCCTCGGTATCATGCAGGTCCCAGGAAACTTACTGTCCCAACACAATCTCCTTGCTATCTGTTTTTCAACATCCTCTCTAATTTTTGCTTCCAAACTTCATATAAGCTAGGATTCCATTGCTTGTTCATTCTCTTTTTCAGAAGAGTGGCTAGGTGTCCCAGTTAGGTGCACAAAGAAGTTCAGCTCCTACATACCTCACTGCCATCTTCAGCATCTAAAGGTGCTGTTTTTGATAATTACTACGTAGAATTTTATTTCATGCTGACTTTCTCTTAAAAAAATTATTTAAAGTCTTAACTTTTTCTGGAGTTGGTGACAGTTCTTGTTAGCAATTCTCATTCTTCCTTTTTTTCTACATGCCTTTCATTGCTCTAGAACTTTTGACAAAAAAAAAATTCTCTTTAGGGTATCCCATTACTTCCCAAGTAGACTGAAGATTTAAAAAAAATGTTCTTGTCAATAATGCTCACTGTCTTACTAACCTCGTGTGGAAACTTGTCAGTAGCTGTCTGACAGAATGGTATGTAGAGTGGAAGTTGCGATAGTCTCGTGGCTGGGGAGCAGGGGTTAGCATCCCAGCTTTTGAGCGCAAATTCCATTCTTAGAGCAATCAACCCATGCAGAGATGCATGTTAGGATCCCCTGAAAGCTGTTTATAATATGCAATCAACCAGGCTCCACTCCAGATCGATTAAATTAGAATCTTTGAGGTCTGGGTATGCCCATCACAATTTTATAAAAGCTCTATGGTGATTTGCAGTCCAGGTTAAGAAACACTTAGCCCTAACTTCTTAATTCAGGATTGTAGGAGTGATCATACCTTGTTCACTTATTGCGTAAGCATCAATAAAGAAAATATATAAATATACAGGGTCCAGCACTAATAACACACCTTTTTATTACAAAATCTTTTATTATAAAATCATAAGCATGTAATTCTGTAACATAACAATATCCACACTCAAGCATACATAAGACATTTTAGGTGAAATGTTTGAATTAAAACTATAAATTATTACATCCATATTATTACCCTACCAATAACACTGAAGCAGGCCCTACTTCTGCTGGACCCTGTATTTGCATCATGTCTCAAAACATTTAAAAGCCTTTTTCCTGTCCAGCCCCACCCCCCCAAAAAAAAAAAAATCTGGCCCTGGCTAGTGTGTCTGTTTGTTGGAGCATTGTCCCATAAAAGAAGGGTTGAGAGTTCAATTCCTGGTTAAGGCACATGCCAGGGTTGCGGATCCCATTCCTGGTCCAGGAGTTAATGATCCCTGGTCTGGGCATATACAGGAGGCAACCAATAGATGCTTCTTGCTTGCATCAGAGTTTCTTTCTCTCCTTTCCTCTCTCTCTGAAAACAACAAAAAAATAAGTTCTCAGATGAGGATTAAAGAAGAAACCCAGTAATAATTCAGTCCTCTTTTTTTTACAAAGAGACAGGTATCTTCCTCCTATTTCCTAAAAATATATATCCAGGAATGGAAAACCAGTGATTCTTGACCTTTGAGTGTGACAGGGAAAATGGCAGACTGGGTGGGAAGAAAGAATGGCAGAGATCCAGTTGAGAATATGAAAAAAATCTATGGATCTTCTTTCAAGCAAACATGGGCACACACAACAAACTTTGACCTCTATTTCCAGGGGTCCATGCATGCCCTGAAACCCAACTGTGATGCAGGTCAAAATCTCTACACTGGATTCCAAAATGGATAGCAATTCTTGTTTTATTTTTTTGTTTGTTTGTTTCCTAAAGGCCTCAGTGCCTGAAGCCAATGTCAAGACTTCAGGAAATTTTTTTCATGCTTATTTTATGGTTATTGGAACATGACTCAAACTAAGCTATTCATAGAATACTTCCTTCTCTGGTAAACAAACTCATTCCTGAAGAAAACAATTAATAAAGCATTCCTTCTGGTCAGACAAGAGGATAGGAAATGATCTGTGGAAGAGAACATTTTGCTTCTAGGGGACACCTT
>PVKU01013626.1:0-27695 GCA_004027475.1 Anoura caudifer
GGTGACTCCCTGAAACCCCACCCAATCCAACTCATGTGCCCTGAATGAACTTCTCCAGGAGCTTTTCCACACAAGCAGCTTACATTGGTTCGCACTGCAGACTTTCCTAAAATTTCTCAAAGGTCCACAAACCCCAAACATAAAGTGGTAAGCTCTGGTATGCTCTGTGCCTTTTGCTAAGTGGCCCCAAGCCTGTTAAGGCAGTGACCAGTCTCAACTTACACTGTAACTTCCATCAGGTGGCCCTGAGCCCGGCATAAGCTGCAGCCAGGGTTGGCTTGGACTACAGATTAAACCAAGCAACCAAACAACTAGCAAAAGCAGTGGGTGGCTTCAGCTCACATCATGGGGCCCCTAAGGTGCCAGTGGCAGCCTGCCTTGGTTTGCAGCATAGCCTCTTTCAAGCTCTGCCAACCCCAGCACAAGTGACTATCAACCACAGATCACTTTGTAGCTCCTAGCAGGCACCCCACACTGGGCACAAATAGCGACTGACCTTGCCCTGCACCAGAGACCCTCCCAAGTGGCTCTAGAAACAGTACACATGGTGGCCAGCTTCAGACCACACCAGAGCACCCCTAACTTGCACCACAAAGGACGCACCCGAAGAGCAGACTCAGCTGGCACCACGGCCCACCAAAGTGATTCCTGCTCCTTGGAGTGAGACCCCACACCACAGCTCGCCCACTCTAGTCCCTGACAGCCCCACAGCCAGTCCGCCTGAGGGTCTATCTCACTGACTGACGTGCTAACAGCAGTCAAGGCTCAACTATGAAGGGAGGGCACACACAACCACACAGGGGACAGCTTTGGAGCACCCAGATCAGGTGAACAGGGAGACTGAGGCACTGGGCCCCACAGGATACCTGCTCCCCAAGGCCACTCTGCCAAGACCTGGAGAAGTGTTAGATCTACCTAAAACATAGAAACAAACACAAGGAGGCATCCAAAATGAGGAGACAAAGAAACATGTCCCAAATGAAAGAAGAGGACATAACCCCAGAAAAAAAGAACTAATCAAAATATAGACAAATAACTTACTAGACACAGAGTTCAAAACACTGGTTATCAATATTCTCAAAAACTTAGGGGAAAAACAGATGAACTCAGAACTTCAACAAAGGAACAGAAACCATAAAAAGGAACCAGTTAGTAATGAAGAATACAATAACTAAAATGAATACATTAGTTGGAATCAACATCCGATTCAATGAAGCAAAGGATCAAATCAGTAATCTGGAAGACAACATGGTAGAAAACCCATTCAGAACAGCAGAAGAAAAAAATAATTTTTAGAAATGCTATAGTTTAGGAAACTCTGAGACAACATTAAGCATAGCAACATTCATGTCATAGGGGCACCAGAAGGAGGAGAGAGAGAGCACAAGGGATTCAAAACTTCCCTAACTTGTAAAGGAAATACACACACCAGCCCAGGAAGCAGAGTCCCAAACACAATGAACCCAAAGAAACCCACACCAAGACACATCGTAATTAAAATGCCAAAAATTAAAGACGAAAGGAGAATCCTAAAAGTGAAAAGTGAAAAGCAGTTAGTTATGTACAAGGAAGCTCCCAAAAGACAATCAGTTGATTTCTCAACAAAAGCAATGCAGGCTGGAAGGACTGGCACAAAATATTCAATGCACTGAAAAGCAAAGACCTGAAACCAAGATTACTCTTCCCCAGAAAGGCTATTGTTTAGAATTGGAGGAGAGGGAGAGTCTCAGCAAGCTAAAGGAGTTCATCACTTCTAAGCCAGTATTACAGGCCATGGCTCGTATGGCTCAATGGATTGAGTGCTGGCCTGCGCGCACCCTGAAAGGTTGCCGCTTTCATTCCCAGTCAGGGCACATTCCTAGGATGTGGGGGCAGGTCCCCAGTTGGGGGTGTGAGAGAGGCAACCAATCAGTGTTTCTCTCCCTCTCTTTCTCTCTCCCTTCCTGTCTAAAAATAAATACAATCTATAAAAAATAAAAATAACAAGTATTGTAGAAATATTATAAGAACTTTTTTAAGTAGAAAAGACCCAAAATATAAATAAGAAAATATAGGAAAGAAAAAAAACCCCACTGACAAAAGGCAAATGCTTAGTAAAAGCAGTAGATCAACCAACTATAAAGGTAGTACGAAGATTAAAAGGCAGATGGACTTTGTTCTTTTTAGGACAACTCACCCAAAAAAGCAGAACATGCACTTTTTTCAAGGGCACATGAGACATTTTCCAGTGCAGACTGCAGTTTAGGCCACAAAACATGTCTCAATAAATTTAAGAAGACTAAAATCCTACCATGCATCTTCTCTGATCAGAAAGGTATAAAGCTAGAAATAATTACAAGAAGAAAACTAAAAATACACAAAAATGTGTAAGTTGGATAATATGCTACGTGTGAATGGGTTAATAACAAGATCAAGGAAGAAATCAAAAGATACCCGAGGAGAAGTAAAATAGAGAACAAAGACCCCAAATCTACGGGTCACAGACAGAGCAGTTCCAGGAGGAAATTTAAAGCAGTATGGGCCTAACTCAAAAACCAGGAAAACCTCAAGTGACCAGTCTGACCTTACACCCAAGGGAACCAGAAAAAAGGACAACGAAGTCCAAAGTCAGTAGAATGAAGGAAATAATAACGATTAGGGTGGAAACAAACAAAATAGAGTTTTAAAAAACAATAGCAAAGCTCAATGAAACTAAGTGTTGGTTCTCTGAAAATTAAACAAAATTTATAAACCTTTAGTCAGCTGCATCAAAAAAAAGGGAAACGGCCCAAATACAATCAGAAATGAAAGAGAAGTGACAACTGACACAATAGAAATACCAATAATTACCAGCAAATACTATGAAGGGGACCCCCCAAAAAGGAATTGATTTGTAAAAATTGTGTATTTATTCCTACATGTTTAAACTTCAGTCATCTTCATCAAAGGACTCTCCATTTGATGCAATACACCTGTGAGACATTTGCCCACTGCTCAAAGCAGCTGTTGAACTCCTCGATTTTGATGCCTTTCAGTGTTCCTGCTGGTTTTTGTTTTACCTCTTCCTCACTAGCAAAACATTTCCCTTTGAGGACTCTTCCATACTAGGAAACAAAAAAAAAAGTCCTTTGGGGCAATAGGGTGAATAGGGAGGGTGGGGTATGGAGGTCATGCTGTTTTGGTCAGAATTTGCTCAATACTCAGTGCGGTGCAGGCAGCTGTGCTTGTAAATTACCCATCATGAAATGGGCAAACTCATTGAAAGAGTCTTCAAAAAAAATTCACTGAGTCCTGGTTGGTGTGGCTCAGGAGATTAAGCGCTGGCCTGTGAACCAGGGGGTCGTCGGTTCGATTCCTAGTCAAGGCACATGCTTGGGTTGCTGGCCAGGTCCCCAGTAGGGGGTGCATGAGAAGCAACCACACACTGATGTTTCTCTCCCTCTCTTTCTTCCTCCCTTCCGCTCTCTCTAAAAATAAAATAAATTTTTTAAAAAATTCACTGAAGCCAAACACAGCCTCTCAGAACAGCACCAGCTGGTATGCTGATATAGATGTGTTCCTAGAACACTCTTCCAGTGGGGAAGGCCTGTACTACATGGGGCCTGCTGTTCAGAAGATAATTCTAGGTTTTGGGGGGGTACCCCTTCATGAAAATTTATATGCCAACAAATTGGACAACCTGCAAGAAATGGATGACTCCCAAGAAACACAGAATTTTCCAAGGCTGAATCAAGAAGAAACAGAGAACCTGAACAAACTGAGAACTACTAACAAACTTGAATCAGTATTCAAACAATTCCAAGGGAGAAAAAAAAGCTCTTAGCCAGATGGCTTCACAGGTGAATTTTACCAAACATTCAAAGAGAAATTAATACCCGTACTTCTCAAATTATCCCCCCCCCAAAAAAAAAGAAGAGGCAGGAACACTCCCAAACGCATTTCACAAGGCCAGTATTACCCTTATATCAAAACCAGATGTCCCATGTCATTTCATTTATATGTGGAATCTAAATAAAATTAATGAAAAACAAAACAGAAACTCATAGATACAGAGAACAAATTGCTGCCAGTTTGGGGGGTGGGGGAGTGGGTTGGGAACTGTGACAGGATTAAGCACAAACTGTCAGTTACAGTATTAGGGTAATGTGAAGTATAGCACAGGGGATATAGTCAGTAATATTGTAGTAACTATGTATGGTGCCAGGTGGGTACTACACGTAATGGGGTGATCATAAGGTATACATATATCTAATCATTATGCTGTACACTTGAAACTAATAGTGTATCTCAAGTGTAACTGAAACAATTTTAAATTTGTTTTAAAAAACAAAACGATGAGGCAAGCTGCAGACTAGGAGAAAATACAGGCATACCTCATTTTACTGTCTTTTGCTTTATTGCATTTCACTGGTGTTGCATTTTTTACAACTAGAGCAAGACCCTCTGCCAGCAAAAAGATTACAATTCACTTTATTGTGGTGGCCTGGAACTGGGCCTGCAACAGCTCTGAAGTACACCTGTACATGCCATATATATATCTTTCAAAAAAACTTGTACCTAGCATTTTTAAAAGGTTTTATTTATTTTTAGAGAAGGGAAGGGAGGGAGAAAAAGTGGGAAAGAAACATCAATGTGTGGCTGCATCTCACATGCCTCCTACCAGAGACCAAGCCCACAACCCAGGCATGGGCCCCACACTGGGAACTGAACTGGTGACCCTTTGGTTTGCAGGCCTGTGCTCAATCCACTGGGCCACACTAGCCAGGGCTATACCTAGAATTTTAAAGAACACTCACAACCAAATAAAATAAACAACCCAATACAAAATGGAGAAAAGATCTGAAAGGACACTCTACAAAAGAAGACATGACTAGACAGTAAGCTCATAAAAAGATGCTCAAAGTCATTAGTAAGCAGAAAAACACTAATTATAAGTGCAATGAGATGCCACCTCACACCCACTAGAATGGCAAAAATTAAAAGACCAACAGTACCAAGTATTAGAAAAGAAAGGATGTGGAAAATCAGAATTTTCAGTTGGGAACTTAAATGGCACAACCACTTTGAAAAACAGTTTGGCAGCCTCTTTAAACACTCACTCACTATACAACAAAGTAATTCCACTGCTAAATATTTAACCAAGAGAAATGAAACATATCCAGAGAAAGATATGTAAATGAATCTTATGGTAGCTTCATTCAGAACAAACCAAAAAGTGGAAAAGAGCTGAACGTGTGTTAACAGGTTTGTGGATAAACCCATGATGGCATATCCATGCAACGAACACTACTCAGCAATTCCAAGGAAAAGTTACCGATATACGCAGCAAGATAAATAAATGCAAAACACTGCTGAGCAAATGAAGCCAGACGCATGAATGATTTCTCTTATATCATATATATATCCTATTTATAGGACCAAAGAGCAGACTGGTTATATAAGGTCAGGGGTGAAAGGGACTGATTGCAAAGTGCATGACAGAACTTTCTGGGATGATAGAAACTTTTATGTCTTCGGTGTGATGGTGGATGCACAGAACATTCTTTTAAAACACTCATCATACTGTACACTTAAAATGGAGAAATTTTATTGTGTGCACAACATCTCGAAAAATTTTATCCCTCAAAAGTTTAATTATAGTGCTATACTGTCCAATATAGAGACCTCATGTGGTTATTTGAATTTAAATCCATCACAAATAAAGTAAAAACTTCACATCCTCAGTCCCATTAGCTACATTTCAAGTGTTCTGGGCCACATTTGATTATTCGCTACTGTACCGGAGAGCACAGGTAGAGAGCATTCCCCTCATCAAAAAAGTTCTATTTAATAGGAGTGTTACAGAGAATTTGAGTTAGACAATTAACAATTTGATATCATAATCGATCTACATGTCATTATATTGTATCAATAATGTTGCAAAAAATAATTTTGTAACCAAAGAGATACTTTCTTCCAGGCACCCACTGAAATTTTACAAAAATCAACCCTGAACAAACATAAGAGGAACATAAAAACTAGACACCCCTCTCCTGAAAAACACACTCAAAACTAAGTAAACAATTCACAAACTTTAAAAGAGTTTCCTAACAGTCTTTGGGTAAAAAAAAAAAAAAAAAAAAAAAAAAGGAAACCAAAAGTGATTATTCTTTAGAAATGGAAGACACGGAGATACCTGCGCGGTGGGTATGTATTGCTTGGTCAGTACCCTTTTCTGTAGGCTGTCCCTTCTGCCACTATCCTCCATATGGTGTGCCCCACTGACCTAGGTCCCACTCCCCACAGACGGGGCAATCGCAGGCCTGCACCTCCTCCCTGCTGGGACTAGCACTGTGGCAGGCTCCTGGCTGGGCTTAGGCCAATGAGTTCTTCATCTCAGATTATTTGGAGTTAGCACTGGAGAGAACTACCAGATTGGTCGCTTTCTGGTGGGTGAAATTATAAAATGTAAAATTTGGGACTTATTGGTGGTCATGTTTTTCTACCATGTGGAATAATGTACATTGACTATCACAGAAGGTGAATAAGGTGAATATTCAGAAGCTTCTGAGTAAATAAGTAAACAAAACCTTGACTGTAAAAGCCTCTGGTGACAGTTTTTCCTGAGACTCATCTACAATAGCATTTAATAAATTAACTGCCATTTCTAATTACCCAGATTTGAACTGAACTTACTTCAGTTGCAAACAAAGGTCCTGATACACTGAAGCCATTGCTATACTCATGGAAAATTCCACATCCTGAAATGAAAATAGCTGACTGACAGTTACTCAGTGCTTCTTTGGTACAGGTGTTCTTTAAGTAACTAACATGCTATTAACTAGGGAAGTAACTAGGATCAAATAACACCTGTTTGATCCTTCTAAGAGCCCAATGAGGTAAGTACTACTATCCCATTTTGTACACATGAAAAATGAGACACATGGGGTTATACAGCCTCCTACAGGTAATTCATTTAACAAGTAATGAAACAGATTCAGATGCAAGCATCTGGTTCTTCAGTGCATGTTCTCAACTACTAGAAAATATTGCCTTCCATATTTCTTATTAAATAATAACTCAAAGGAACTAAAATTAAATGCTCATAAAAAGAAAGTCACATAAGAAAATTATAAATGGTAAAAACATTAAAAAGTGTTCAAACTAGCTCTGGCCAGGGAGCTCAGTTGCTGAGAGCGTCATCCCAATGTGCTGGATGGCGGGTTCAATACAAGACCCTCCAGTCAGGGCCCATACAAGAAACCACCAATGAATGAATACATTAGCGGAACTGATCAATGTTTCCCTCTCTCTTTAAAATAAAAAAAGAAGTGCTCAAATTCAATGTATACAAGAAAATACACACAAATTACTTTTTACTTATTAAATTAAGAGTAAAAGATTGCTACTACCCTATGTAGGCACAGATGTGGGAAATGTGGATGCCATACACTGATGAAGGGACTATTTGTCAGCACCCATTAAGTAATCTTACCTTTAGGAAATTTATTCTACAGAAATATTCACACTAAAACTGTAAGGATAAATTTAGATGACAACATTTACTGCTGCAGTTTATAATAACAAAATGTTAACAGGAAATGAAATATACATCACAGATACACTTGAATATTAGACAGCCTTTAAAAAGAATGAAGAAATTTCTGTGTAGTTTGAAAGATTTTAATAAATGTGTGTTACTGTTACAATCAGAAATAAAATGAAAAGAATAAAGTAGGTAATATGATGCCTTATTCTTTCCCTGGGAACTAAACCAAGAAAAATTAAAATAGCAGTTAGGGATGACTATATACCTAGAAACAGGACAAATGTCCATGGACATTTCACCAAAAGTAAAAAAAGGACACATGACACAAAACAGCATGAAGTGCATAAGCCCAGTTTTGTAAAAATATCTTGACCCAACTGGTGTTAGCTCTCACCTTATGAATAGATACATGTCTTACTTTATATACCTCTGTGTTGTCCGAAAAACTTTTACAAAATGAGGATGTATTATTCTACAATTAAAAAGGATAACTGCAAAAAATACAAACATATGTTCTTGGTTCAATCATATATCAGAACAAATATAAAATTCTAAGTATAAAAGCTAAGCATTTTTTAAAAACTTGGAAAAAAATGTTTACAATGAAAAATGCTTCTGCCTACAAAATTTCAGAGCAAGTAAAGACAATCAAATACATTAAAACGATACGAAAAAATAAGACTCTATATGATTAGGTCCATTAATAACATGGACACAATATATAAGGCTGATATTTAAGCCCCTCAGATGAAGGAGATGAATAACTATTTTATACCTAAGCATGTTTAAGCGGTAAACTGTCTGCAGAAACTGTACTGGACCGACAGCAGGAGCATGGCTGTGTGAGAAGAGCTCATCTCTCCCCTAAATCAGGGGTATCCAAGCTGCAGCCCACATGCAGCCCAGCACGGCTATAGATGTGGCCCAACACAGAAACGTAAATTTACTTAAAACATTATGAAATTTTTTTGTGATTATGTGTCGCAAGGTATTTAATGTGTGGCCCAAGATAACACTTCTTCCAGTGTGGCGCAGAGATGCCAAAAGGTTGGACACCCCTGCCGGCTTAAAGCTGCGGTAGGACAACCAATTCAACAAAGGATTATTGATGAACACAAAACACTCAGAGATCCAGGCATTGAGATGCCTGAAGGTGGTGTATCTGAGTGAACAGGGAGGGGAGGGAGATAGAGGAAGGACAGAGATGGGAGCCACAGACACAGTCCAGGGCTTGCAGCAGCCTCCACTGACATGGTAGCAGTGGAGAGTCAGATTGCAGCACTCACTTGGCAACCCAGAGAGGATCAGAGGGCAGAGGCAGCTTTTTGGCCTGAGTGTCTGGTACACATTGCAGTTGGGCTGAATGATGGGGACACAGATGCAGTTCAAAGGTGTGGCAGCTGCAGTGGAGCAGCCACCAGCAGCAGAGGAAAAAAACCTGCAGAAACACAAATTTCCTCTCTCCTCTCCCTTTGGTCACCCACCCAGCTAGAGCAAACACAGCAGAGGTGGAGGTGGTAAAAGGGCAGACGAGCATTCCAGCCTCAGTGGCCAGTACACACTGTGGTTAAACCCAGTGGAAAAAAACAAAGTCTCAGACACGTGAACCTGCCTCCCCCAGCCCATCACACGGAACCTGGTAGAGGCAGCCGGGACACCTCAGGTAGTATACTGAGGCTGGCAGCTTCTGGCTGCCAAAAGGCAGCGCTGGGATTCAGGCCCAGAGCCGCACCACCTGCCACATCTCACCAAGGGCATGGTGTCCTGAGACCAAACTGAGCCAGTCACAGAGGGACACCTACCTCCTCAGGAATATGGGACATTTTCAACAGCCAAATAATCCATCAGCTACCATGAATAACCAAGATAACAAGGTAGCTCAAAAAGAAAATGAAGTCTCCAGAAAACAAACTCAAAGACATGGAAGACTGCAATTTAAACTAAAGAGTATTCTAGATTGCAGTTCTGAAAAAATTACAAGACAATTGAGAAAGGAGGTTTAATGACCTCAGGAATAAAATCACTTTACCAAAGAATTACTCTACCAAAGACTTGGAAACTATAAAAAAGAACCAAACGGAAATTTTGTGCTGAAGACACAAAATTTGTGTTGAGAGCTTAGGAAATGAGCAGGTAAGATGGAAGAAAGAATTAGTGATCTTGAAGATAGAAATCTAGAAATGACTCAGGTAGGAAACAGCAAGAATTGAAAGTTTAAAAAAACTAAAAGAAATCAACAAGAACTATCTAACTCCAGTAGAAAGAGCAATAGAAGAGTAAGGGGTATACCAGAAGAAGAGAGGGAACAGAGAACAGAGAGCCTACTCCAACAGATATCAAGAACTTACCAACCTATGGAAAGAACTGCACACACAAATCCAAGAGGCTAATAAAGCACCTAATTATCTCAACGTGAAAAGACCTTATTCAAGATACATTATATTAAAACTGTCAAAAATTAATGACAAAACAAAAAGAAATCTCAAGGCAGCTAGGGAAAAATGATTGTAACCCACAAAGCACAGGTAGCAAACACAAGGCCCACAGGCCGAATCTGGCCCTCCACCTTGTTTCATCTGGCCAGGTACCTCATTTCTATCCGGCGGCAATGCTGAGCTCTCGCTTAACTGTTAAGGAGTAGTTACATTTATACAGTCCTAAAATTACATTCATATCTTTGGAGGCAACTGTGAGGCTGATGTGGCCCCTGGTGAAAATGAGTTTGACACCCCATAACAAAAAACCCATTAGATTATCATTGGATTTTTCAGCAGAAACCTTACAAGCCAGGAAAGAGTAGAATCAATATTTAAAATGTTGAAAGAGAGAAATCACAAGCCAAGAATAATATAGCCAGCAAACAATATATCCAGATATGAAGTAGAAATAAAAGGTTTTCCATACAAGCAAAAGCTGGGGGAATTTACTACCACGAGACCTGCATTACAAGAAACATTGAGCCCTCGCTGCTGTAGCTCAGTGGATTGAGTGCTGGCCTGCAAACCAAAAGGTTGCTGGTTCAATTCCCATTCAGGGCACATGGCCAGGTCACCAGTTGGGGGCATGTGAGAGGCAACCACACACTGATGTTTCTCTCCCTCTCTTTCTCCCTCCCTTCTCCTCAGACTAAAAATAATTAAGTAAATTTTTTTCAAAGAAAGAAATGCTCAAAGGAGTTCTTCTACCTGAAAAAAATGACAAAAGGACACAAAGCTGTAAGATAACTATAAGTAGGAAACTGCAACCCTATTACAGAATAGGATATTAAATACTTAATTATAACATTAAGGTTACATGGAGTAAAAGCATTTTTTTTACAAAAGACTATAACTTCTTGAAATTTGGAAATAAATGCATAGCATAAAAAGGATAATTTGTGACAATAAATCATAAAAGAGGTAGGGAACAAGGACTGAACAGGCATAGGCACATGAAGATGCAATCAGAAGAAAAAGAATTATTGCAAGCATGAAATGTGTTTTGTTTTTTTTTTTTGTGGTAACCACAAAATAAAAATCTAGAACAGACACATTAATATAAAAAAAAACCCAGAGGGATAAAATCATAGAATATCACCAAACTAAAACAGCATGCAGGAACACAAGGGAGGAAAAAAATTGGAAATACGGAAAAACTAGCAAATAAAAGATAAGATGGCTGTGATAAGTCCTTCTTTATACCAATAATGAGCTTGAATGTAATGGGCTGAACTCACCAATTAAAAGGCACACAGTAGTGGGATGAATTAAAAAATGAGACCCAACTATATGTTGCCTTCAGGAGACCCATCTCAGCTACAAACACAAACACAGACTCAAAGTGAAGGGGTGGAAGATGATACTTACATCAGACAAAATAGATTTTAAGATAGAAAAGGTAGTAAGTGACAACAATGGACATTTCATAATGCTAAATGAGACAATTCATAAAAAAGGCATAACATTTGTTAATATGTATGCACCCAATCTGGGACTATTAAAATACATAAAACAATTACTAACAGAGCTAAAGGGAGAAACTGACAAAAATACAATTATAGTAGGAGATGTAAATAACTCACTGACAGCAATGAGGAGAGCAACCAAACAGAAAATTAATGAAGAAATATCAGCCTAAAATAACACATTAGGCCAACAAACATAAGTGATATTTACAGAGATTTACCTCCCAAAATGACAGAATTTACATTTTTTCTCAAGTGCATATGGAACATTCTCAAGGACAGACCATATATTGAGGCACAAAACTACTCTCAATAAATTTAAGATTGTAATCATACAAGCATATTTTCCAACTACAACGGTATTTAATTGGAAATTAACCATAAGAAAAAAGTTTGAAAAACCACAAATATGTGCAGATTAAACAGTATACTACTGAACAACTATTGTTTCAACAAAGAAATAAAAGATCAAAAGATACATAGAAATAATACAAAAATGATAATACAACATATCAAAATCTGGGGGCTGCAGCAAAAGTGGCACTAAGAGGGAAGTTTATTGCATTCCAGGCCTACCTCAACAAACAAGAAAAATCTCAAGTAAACAATCTAAAATTTCACTTTAAAAAACTAGAAAAAAAGAAAAAAGTTCAAAGTTGGTAGAAACAAGAAAATAATAAGACTTAGAGCAGGAAAAACATGAAATAGAGAACAAAGGGACTATGGAAAAAAATTAATGAAACAAATAGCTGGTTCTTTGAAAAGAAATAAAATTGACAAACTTCTGACTCGGTTCATCAAAGAAAAAAAGAGAAAAGACTCAAATAAATAAAAAATGAAATAGGAGTTACAACGGATGCCACAAAAACACAAAGGATTATAGAAGAACACTATGAAAGGCCATATAACTGGAAGAAGGAGACAAACTTTTAGAAATCTATAACTTTCCTAGGCTGAACCACAAAGAATTAGAAAACCTAAATAGATTGATCAACAGCCAGGAAATTGAAACAGCAATAAAAAACCTCCCAAAAAACAAAAGTCCAGGACCAGATGGCTTCACTTGTGAATTCTATTGAACATTCAAAGATTTAACGCCTAACCTCAAACTCCTCCAAAAAATTTAAGAAGAGGAACTACTTCCTAACTCATTTTATGAGGCCAGCATTACCCTGATACCAATATCAGGGAAGGATAACACACACACACACATTCACCACACACAAATTATAGGCATCTATCCCTGATGAATATAGTTGCGAAAATCCTCAACAAAATACTTAGCAAACTGAATGCAATAATAGATTAGAAAGATAATACAATCAAGTAGTGTTCACTCTAGAGACACAAGAATAGTTCAACACATGCAAATCAATTAATGTGATAAACCAGACTAACAACATAAAAGTTAAAAATCATATGATATCAACAGATGAAGAAAAAAGTTGACCATATACAACACCCATTTATGATTAAGGTTCTCAATAAAATGGGTATAGAAGGGACTTCCAGCCAAGATGGAGGCGTAGGTGGACACACTGTGCCTCCTCACACAACCAAAATTAAGGACAACAAAGATTTAGAAACAAGAAAACAGCCAGAACTGATAGAAAATTGAACTGTGCTGAAGTCCAACAACCATTCATCCAGACCCGTAAGAGGGGCAGAGTCCCAGCAGGAAAAAGTGGAGGTTGGCAACCTGGGCCCGCAGGCAGCAGCGGCTGGCAGATCCCAGGCATGCAGGAGGCAGCTAGCAGACCCCAGGAACACAGTTGGTGGCTAGTGGACCCCAGGCACGGGGTGGCAACGGTGCAGACCCAGTGAGGCCGCACAAGGTGGCTGGCTGACCAGGCGGTCCTACATTTGGGCACAGATAATCCAGGCGAAGGGGAAGCAGCGGAAGGGACTAGAATCTGAGAGAGAGTGGAGCAAGCGCCATTGTTCCCTCTCGGACCCCGCCCCCACATACAGCGTCACTACCCAGCAACTGGGCTGCCCCGCCCTAGGGAACAACTAAGGCTCTGCCCCTCAGACCAGACCAAAAAAAAAAAAAAAAAAAAATCCCAAAGTGGCTCAAATGGGAGAACAATTCAAAGCCCCAGAGCCAATTCATCTAAGCAATCAAGAGAACCAACCTATTAGATGCACATTTCAAAGCCCTTGTGATCAGAATGCCCCCAGAATTGGTTGATTTTGCTCACAAATTAGATGAACAAATGAAGGCTACAATAAGTGAAATGAAGGAAAACACACAGGGAACCAACAGAGATGGGAGGAAAACTGGGACTCAAATCAATGGAGTGGACCAGAGGGAAGAAAGAAACGACCAAATGGAAAAGAAGGAAGAAACAAGAATTAAAAAAAAAAATGAGAGGCTTAGGAACCTCCAGGACATCTTTAAACGTCCCAACATCTGAATTATAGGGGTACCAGAAGGGAAAGAGGAAGAGCAACAAGTGGAAAACTTATCTGAACAAATACTAAAGGAGAACTTCCCCAATCTGGCAAAGGAAATAGACTTCCAGGAAGTCCAGGAAGCTCAGAGATCCCCAAAGAAGGTGGACCAAAGGAGGAACACACCAAGGCACATCATAATTACATTAACCAAGATTCAAATGAAGGAGAGAATCCTAGAAGCAGCAAGGGATAAGGGGACAGTCACCTACAAAGGAGTTCCCATCAGACTGTCAGCTGATTTCTCAAAAGAGACCTTACAGGCAAGAAGGGGCTGGAAAGAAGTATTCCAAGTCATGAAAGTTAAGGACCTACATCCAAGATTGCTCTAGCCAGTGAAGCTGTCATTTAGAATGGAAGGGAAAATAAAGTGCTTCTCAGATAAGGTCAAGTTAAAGGAGTTCATCATCACCAAGCCCTTATTATATGAAATGTTAAAGGACTTATCTAAGAAAAAGAAGATAAAAAATAAGACAGTTAAAAGACAGCAAACTCACAGATATTACCAACCACACCTAAAACAAAAGCAAACTAAGCAGACAAGTAGAACAGGAGCAGAAACACAGAAATGGAGATCACATGGAGGGTTAGCAACAGGGGAGTGGGAGGAGGAGAGGGGTGAAAAAGGTACAGAAAACAAGTAGCACAGACGATGGGTAGAAAATAGGGAGAGGGCAAGACTAATGTGGGAAATGTAGAAGCTAAAGAACTTATGACACATGGATGTGAACTAAAGGGGGGAATGTGGGTGGGAGAGGGCGTGCAGGGTGGAGGGGAATGATGGGGGAGAAATGGGACAACTGTAATAGCATAATCAATAAAATATATTAAAAAAAGAAGTTAAAAAATGGGTATAGAAGGGAAAAAACCTAACAAAGACAATATATGACAAACCCTCAGTAATTAGCACGCCTGATGGTGAAAAACCGAAAGCCTTTCCTCTAAGATCAGGAACAAGACTATGATGCCCACGGTCACCAATGTTATTCAACATTGTACTGAAAATCCTAGTCTGAGGAATCAGGTAAGAGGCAAGAGAAAGAAGTAAAAGGCATCTAAATTGGTAATAAAAAAGTGAAACTGTCACAATTTTCAGATGACATGATTCTGATAAAGTAGGTAGCTAGACAGGCATGTGCAAAGCAGGAACATAGGCCAAGTACAGAATGTCACCAAGGTGGGAAGTCCCAGGTACCTAGCAACAGACAAAACTGGGAAAAACAGTTATTATATGCTAGGACCTTACCCCCCAGGGTGGCCTTTCCACCCACAGCATGTAGCTACTCATGCAGTTTGGACCCCCTAACCTTTCATATCACTACTCATGAGGTTTAGACCCCCTGACCTTTCATATTGCTGGTCATGCAGCTTAGACCCCTTAGATGATGACAAGGGGGCTGGAGTGTAGTCTCACAGACTCCCATTCATGATCACCCCCTTAAGCATTGAACCCTCAGAACAATGAGGTCCTGATCAGCAGCAAATACTCTCAGGAACAAAGCCTAGGTAGGCTCTGTCAACCACAGACACAGAATTTTGGTCAAACTAGAGAGAACATCTAGGCCTTAGCTGTTTCAGCTCCAGACTCAGAAAAGCAATAAAACCAAATGAAGTGATGCCATGGCTGACATCGGAATGCAGTGACTAATGACCCTTTACTCTTGCGCTGTCAGTAGAGACCATGACCCTGGGAGGACACATCTGGAAAGCTGATGAATATTCTGCTGAGATTCTCATGTGACATCTCCCCTAAAATCCCCACTTTCGGAAAACATATAAAAACCCATAAGATGAAGGACCCAGTGCACACACACTCTCTCTTGAGCCCATCTGCACCTTTCCCGCCTTGTTTCCATAGGCTCTCCCTCGCCTCTTTCTCTCGATCCCTTTCATGCCCACACCTTTCTCCACCCCCTTCTTTTTTCAGGTACACTCTCTCTAGAGCATGCTTCCCCCCTCTGTTTCCCTTGTGTGCATTATAATTGCTTTCTTTCTCCTATGCTCCGAGGGCCCATCTTTTGCTGCTGTAACTTGTTTCCCGAGCCCATGCTGTCCAGCTGGCTCGCTTCTTCTACCTCTGTGACATTCCAAATAAACTCAATGTTGTAGAGTTCTTGGCTCTGATTCTTTCCTAGCCAAACTCAGCAACAGAGGTCTAACTCCACAGTTAACAATTCTATACACAGAACACCCTAAAGACTCCATCAAAAGACCATTAAAAAAATAAACATAGTAAAGTTGCAGGATATAAAATCAATGCACAAAAATCTGTTGCATTCCTGTATGTTAACAATGAAATAATGGAAAAAGAAATGAAGAAAACAATCCCACTTGCAACTGCAACAAAAAGGATAAAACATAGGAATGAACTAAATGAAGGGAGTGAAAGATCTATGCACTGAAAACTACAGGACACTGTTGAAAGAAATTGAAAACAATGAAAGGTAAGGATACTCTGTGTTCATGGATTGGAAGAATTAACATAGTTAAAATGGCCATATTACCTAAAGCAATATACAGATCTAATGCAATTCCCATCAAAATCCCAATGGTATTTTCCAAAGAAATAGAACAAAAAATCATCAATTTGTATGAAACCCCCCCAAAAACCCCAAATAGCCAAAGCAATCCTGAGAAAAAAAGAATAAAGCTGAAGGTATCACATTCCCTGATTTAAAATTATACTACAAAGCTAAAATAATCAAAACAGTATGATAATGGCAGAAAAAGAGATATACAGATAAATGAAATATAATTCAGAGCCCAGAAATAAACCCACACATATACACACAACTCATTTTCAACAAAGGAGCCAAAAATATACAAATAGAAACAAAAAATGAGACAATATATTTGCAAATGATACCTCCCAAATATATGAAGAACTCATACAACTTAACAACAACAACAACATAAAAAAAAACCCCAAACAATTCAATTAAAAAATGGGCAGAGGACCAGAACAGGCACTTTTCTCAAGAAGATATACAGATAGCCAACAAATAGATGAAAAGATGCTCAACCTCACTAACTATACAGTAAATGCAAATCAAAACCACAATGACATACATCTAACACCTGTTAGAATGGCTATTTATCAGTAAGACAAAAATAACAAATGTTGTTGAGGGTGTGGTGGAGAAAGAACCCTTGCACACTACTGTTAAATAGGTGCACTGCTACGGAAAACAGTAAGGAGGCTCCTCAAAAAATTCAGACTAGAACTAGCATACAACCCACCAATCCTTCTTCTGGGTATCTTGCCCCCAGAATTTGAAAACTCTTACTCTTGAATGATATATGTACCCCTATGTTCACTGCAGCATTATTCACGATAGCCAAGTTATAGAAACAATTTAAGTGCCTGTCAGATGACTGGATAAAGACGGCATGGCACATATATATATACAATGGAATACTATTCAGTCATAAAAAATAATGCATGGATATTGAGAATGTCATGCTAAGTGAAATAAGTGCAACTTGTCAGATGGAAAATGATAAGAATCATGTGATTTCACTCACATATGGGATATAAAACAGAAAGCAATGAACAAAATAAAAACGACACAGACAACAGTATGGCAGTTACCAGAGGGACAGGGGACCAAACACACGGTGACTGAAGGAGACTACACTCTGGGTTGTGAGCACACAATGCAACACAGAGGTTGTATTACACAACCTGAAAACTTGTATATTAACCTATGCTGCCCTGATAAATTCAATTTTTTAAAAATGATGAGGTAGTTAAAAACTAGGAAAAAAGAAAAGAACAATTCAGTGCCTTCCTTGCAATATAAGGACTACAATTCCAAACAACCATTAAACTCACCAAAATAGAGTTATAAAATTCAATAATCACAAAACTGGAAAAACCAGTACACTTAAATATATTGCTGGTAGTGCTGTAAACTTTTTTCTAGAAAACAACTTAATAACAAATTTAACAAAAACTATCAACAGTGTTCTCTTCCACATTCATGAAGCATTCTTTGATTGGCTAGTGCTGCTTTGCGGCACACATGCCATAAAGGTAACCTAAGTAATGGTAGCACCAGAGAGAAAGGGGCCCGAGACATGCAGTGCTAGGTACCACACCAAGATTTGCCACTCATCCATAAACCAAGCAGTAGAAGATTCAAACAAAATGTAGCATAGAGCCACAATAAAACAGTTACTAAAACTGAAAATTATGCGGACTAAGTCAATATTCAGAAATATGTATATAATTATGTTTTACACAAAATTTAAAAACAATATAATATGGAATCACTGATTACAACTATGTAAAGTATGTATGTTTACTGACGAAGATTAAAAATTAATGTGGAATGATGCAACTTTATAATTTTTAAATTCTTATTTTGTAAGACTGTTTAAACTCATGATAGACAAAATAAATATAAAAGATCAACAGTCTATCCTGAAAAAAATAAGAACTTTATATTCTAGTAACTACGCAATTCACAAGGTTAAGTAAAGCTTGTAAAACTTACTCCTTTTGTCTCACATCTTATCCAAACCTACTCCATTCAATTTTATTAAGAAATATATAGTGTTCCATAATAGCTCACCTCTGATCTAATGGGGTTTTAAAAAGAAAAAGACAACTGCTTACAAGAAATGAAAGAGGAATTTTGAAAATTTTCCTCATTAAACAAACTTCTGTGAACTGTCTACATTACTTATTCACTTAGCACAACAGCAGTGTCCCCTGAAACAGAGAACAGGATCACACTTACCTGATGCGATGACAGGATCTTGCATGAGCTCCCTAGTGATTGGACATATAAACTCATCAGGAATTTCGGAAGAAAAGCTTTTCACCTTTGTCCTGAGCTCTTCAATTTTCCTCAGAACTTTACTACGCAGCCCTAAAGATTCTAAAAAGAAATTACTCTGTTAGGACTGAGAACTACTGGTAATCTTTATGCAAGTCTTTACCAAACAGAGGATGATTTTATCTACCACAAGCAAAAATCTTCAAATGTAATGTTTACCACATATAACTGTTTTCCTTATAAATTCTTTCATGAATTTTTTGTAGTATAGAGTACTGGAGGTTAATATAAATCAGCAACTATTGGACCACTTATTCTTTTCTTTAAAAAGATTTTATTTATTTTTAGAGAGAGGGGAAGGGAGGGAGAAAGGGAGAAAAACATCAATGTGCAAGAGATACATTGATTGTTTGTCTCTCACATACCCCCAACTGGGGAACTGGCTTGCAACCTGCACACGTGCCCTGACGGGGAATCACACCAGTGACCTTTTGGTCACAGCCAACCAGCCAGGGCAATAGATTGTCTATTCTAAACAACCTTAGATTCTGAAAGTTCCTCAAGATTGCTGAACACTAATTTATGACACAAAATCAGAAAACACTCATTATTAATGGTTCTTTAGACAACAAAAATTTATCTAAACACAAATTTTAAATATGTTCAGCTTAAAAATATAAAAATTCCATCTTATGTTTTTAAACTATGAAATTGGATATATTTGTTAATTGTTCTCATATGAAACACAATCACAAATGAAGTTCATGTGTTTGTCTAAGACTGAACACACAAGTTTCATTCATTTGTATTTTTACTTTTATCTTAAGTTTTAAAAATTCTTAATTTTTAATTTCAGAAAGTGTAGTGTTATTAGCTGTTCCCCTGTTTAGAACAATCTGACAGTTCTACTTTAGGTGAAGATGTTTGGGGTGACGTGGGTAGGAGGATTACATTCCGGAAAGCCCAACAGTTCCCACAAAAAGCCGCATCTGCTTTCTGTTGGCAAACATCCTTGGAAGCTAGATATAGTATCTCCCTTCCAGTCGGAGGGTAGATCTGTTTCCAGGTAAGTAAAAACATGTCTTCCTCTTTGGCTGGTTTACTAGCAATCCCCTTATAAGACTGGAGGGGGCGGGTGGGTAGGGGCTTAAATTTCCTCAGCTGTGACACAAACATAAATTGGCCCCCAAGGTCTGGAAATGGGACCCAATTTGAACATGAAGCTCATGCTCTGCTGCTGGGTGACAACTGTTTAAATCTGTCTGGACTCACTGACCACATCTAAGGAAGTATGGCAAGTCAACCCAGCAGCTGCCTGCCACTCAGACTGCTTCACCACTTTCCTGTGACTCCTTTCCTAAGTAATTCATTGAAACCAAACTGAAGATCTGTTAAACAACTTTTTATTTCTATTTTGCA
The DNA here is from genome assembly GCA_004027475.1 of Anoura caudifer. NCBI lineage: Eukaryota > Metazoa > Chordata > Mammalia > Chiroptera > Phyllostomidae > Anoura > Anoura caudifer. Next base: position 20,108 of record PVKU01013626.1, read on the forward strand.
GCTCCCAATTTACTGAAGATTTTTTCCAACAAACCAGATAATGAGAAAAAGAAAACATGTTAAAATAACTGAACATTAATGTTATTCATTATGTTTTGTCTGATATATGAAAACATTTATGATATAAAACATACCTAGGAGATAAGGAAAGAAGTTCATTAATTTGATGAGCCCTAAAATTACCATGGCAGCTCTAATGAATCTCATAAGCCATCTGGGGTCTCCAAACAGATCAGAGGTCTCAACTTTGGCTGTTCCTTAAAAATCATGTGGGAGCTTTTTTTTTTTTTTTTTAAATTTTTATTTATTTTTTCTTGTGTCTGTGAGTTTAATTTGTTGAATTTACTAACTTTCCAAATCCTAAAACACAAACACTAGCCATCAGAGAGATGCAAATTAAAACCACAGTGAGATACCACTTCATACGGGTCAGAATGGCCATCGTAAACAAATCAACAAACAGCAAATGCTGGTGAGGATGTGGAGAAAAGGGAACCCTAGTGCACTGTTGGTGGGAAAGCAGACTGGTGCAGCCACAGTGGAAACAGTATGGAATTTCCTCAGAAAACTGAAAATGGAACTGCCTTTTGACCTGGCAATTCCACAGCTGGGATTATAACCTAAGAATCCTCAAACACTAATCCAAAAGAACCTATGCACCCCAATGTTTATAGCAGCACAACTTACAATAGACAATAGCTGGAAACAGCTTAAGTGCCCATCAGTAAATGAGTGGATCAAAAAACTTTGGTACATTTACACAATGGAATACTATGCAGCAGAAAAAAGGAACTCCTGCATTTTGCAACAGCATGGATGGAACTGGACAGCATTATGCTAAGTGAAATATGCCAGGCTATGAGGGACAAATACCATATGATCTCACCTATAAGTGGAACCTAATTAACAAAACAAGCAAGCAAAATAGAACCAGAGAATGAAATAATGAACAAACTGAGAGTAACAAGGGGGAAGGAGGGGAAGGGTCATCAAGGAATATGTATAAAGGACCCATGGACAAAGCCAAATGGGAATAGGATTGAGGGTGGGAGGTGCAGGTTAGTGTGGTGGGGAAGAGTGGCAGGGGGGAAAATGGAGACAAATGTACTTGAACAACAATAAAAAATAAAAATAAAAATAAAAACAAAAACGAAACCCACAAAAACAAAGCAGATATCTTGTTTACTAGAGAATATGCAACATTTTGGTGTCCATTTCTAATAATGATTTTCCTAATTTAGCTATTACATCGCCACATAACTCAAATTGTATTTCAATTTTGGTTTGAGCCTGAAACTTCCTACTGGGGTTCTTTTAGGGGGTCAAGTTTTTCTGAAATTAGGTAGTGGTGTACATACTAAAAATCACTGAATTTTACATATAAAAATTATTTCAACACTGAAAATTACAGAACACTGTTGAAAAAATTTTTTAAAGAACTGAATAAATAAAAAAATACCCCATCCTTATGGATTGGAAAATTTAATAACTGTTAGGATAACAATAATCCTTAAGTTGATCCACACATTCAATATAATTCTTGTGAATGTCGGGTGGCTTTTTTTTTTTTTTTTTGCAGAAAGTGAAATTTTGCATAAAATTCATATGGAAATGCAAGAGACCAAGAGTAGCAAAATCAATCTTGAAAAACAAAAACAAAAAAAAAGATGGAGAACACACACTTCTCAATTTCAAAATTACTACAAATCTGACTTCCAGTCAAGATGGAGGTATAGGTGGACACACTGTGCCTTCTCACACAACCAAAATTAAGGACAAGGATTTAGAAACAAGAAAACAACCAGAATTGAGAGAAAAGTGAACTGTACAGAGGTCCCACAACCATTCATCCAGACCAGTAAGAGGGGCAGAGTGGACCCCAGGCACAAGGCACCTGAGGCACTGGCTGACCAGTCAGTCCCACATTCGCGCGCAGATAATCCAGGCAAAAATAGGGAACAAAACAGAACTCGCAAGCCAGGGCCCCAGTGCCGGGAAATAAAACCTAAAAACACCGATCCCTGTCCCCACATACAGCATCACAATCCAGTGACTGGGCTGCCCCGCCCTGGGGAACACCTAAGGCTCTGCCCCTCACGATGTAACAGCTGCCACCAGACCAAAAAAAAAAAAAAAAAAAAGCCTCAAACAGGAGAACAGATCAAAGCCCCAGAGCAAATACATCTAAGTGACCAACAGATAGCCAACCTATCAGATGCACAGTTCAAAGCCCTGGTGATCAGGATGCTCACAGAATTGGTTGATTTTGGTTGCAAATTAGATGAACAAATGGAGGCTACAATAAGTGAAATGAAGGAAAATGCACAGGGAACCAATAGAGATGGGAGGAAAACTGGGACTCAAATCAATGGAGTGGACCAGAAGGAAGAAACAAACATCCAATCAGAAAAGAATGAAGAAACAAGAATTCAAAAATATGAGGAGAGGCTCAGGAACCTCCAGGACATCTGTAAAGGTTCCAACATCTGAATTATAGGGGTACCAGAAGGGGAAGAGGAAGAGCAACAAGTGGAAAACTTATTTGAACAAATAATAAAGGAGAACTTCCCCAATCTGGCAAAGGAAATAGACTTCCAGGAAGTCCAGGAAGCTCAGAGAGTCCCAAAGAAGTTGGACCCAAGGAGGAACACACCAAGGCACATCATCATTACATTAGCCAGATTAAAATGGAGAGAATTCTAGAAGCAGCCAGGGATAAGGGGACAGTCACCTACAAAGGAGTTCCCATCAGACTGTTAGCTGATTTCTCAAAAGAGACCTTACAGGCAAGAAGGGGCTGGAAAGAAGTATTCCAAGTCATGAAAGTTAAGGACCTACATCCAAGATTGCTCTAGCCAGTGAAGCTGTCATTTAGAATGGAAGGGAAAATAAAGTGCTTCTCAGATAAGGTCAAGTTAAAGGAGTTCATCATCACCAAGCCCTTATTATATGAAATGTTAAAGGGACTTATCTAAGAAAAAGAAGATAAAAAATAGGACAGTAAAAAGACAGCAAACTCACAGATATTAACAACTACACCTGAAATAAAAGCAAACTAAACAAACAAGTAAAACAGGAACAGAACCACAGAAATGGAGATCACCTGGAGGGTTAGCAACAGGGGAGTGGGAGGAGGAGCGAGGGGGAAAGGTACAGAGAATAAGTAGCATAGACAGCGGGTAGAAAATAGACGGGGAAGGGCAAGAATAGTGTGGGAAATGTAGAAGCTAAAGAACTTATGATACATGGATGTGAACTAAAGGGGGGAATGTGGGTGGGAGGGGGTGTGCAGGGTGGAGGGGAATGATGGAGGAGAAATGGGACAACTGTAATAGCATAATAAAATATAATAAAAAATGATAGACAAAAAATTACTACTAATCCACAGTAATTAAAACAATGTGGTACATATAATAGACAAATAATCAATGAAATAGAACTGAGAGTGCAGAAATAAACCCTTACATTTATGGTCAATTGATTTTCAACAAGGTACCAAGATCATTCAAAGGGGAAAGAACAGTCTTTTCACAAATGGGGCTGGACCACTAGATACCCATAGCTAAAAGAATGAAGTTGGACCCCTACTTTATACCGTTTACAAAGATTACGTCAGAAATTGATCATGCACCTAAATCTAGGAGCTAACACTATAAAAGACATAGGAGAAAACACAGGTATAAATGTTTGGTACTTGGGATTAAGCAATGGTTAGATATTATACCTACGGCACATGCAACAAAAGAACAAAAACATATAAACTGGATTTCATCAAAATTTAAAACTTTTGTGTAGTAAAGGAAGAAAATACTTACAAATCATGTATCTGATATGAATCTAGTATCCAAATTTATATATAAACAATAAAAAGACAACCTAGTTTTTTATATAGGCAAAGGATCTGAATAGACATTTCTCCAAATAAGATATACAAATGGCCAACAAGCACACTAATCAGTAGGAAAACGCACATCAAAAGCACAATGACAAACCACTAGGATGGCTATAATTTAAAAAGCAAACAAGTGTTGATGATATGGAAAAATTGGAATCCACATACATTGCTAATGAGAAAGTAAATAAAACAGCATAGCTGCTTTGGCAAATAGTCTGGCGATTCCTCAAATGTAAGCACAGAGTCACCATTGGACCTGCCAATTCCATTCCTAGTTACACGTCCAAGAAAACTGCAAACAGATGCCCACTCAATTAGGTATGAATGTTCCTGACAGCATTCTTCATAATAGCTAAAAAATGGAAACAATCTAAATTCAATCAACTGAGGAATGGATGAGCAAAAAGTGGTAAATTTATACAATGGAATGTTATTCAGTCATAAAAAGAAATGAAGTACTAACATATACTACAATAAGGATAAACCTTGAAAACCTGCGAAGTAGAAGAGGCCAGACACAAAAGGCCACATATTACATGATTCCATTTGCATGAGGAGTCAAGAAGAGGTAAATCCTTAGACAAAAAGTAGGCTAGTGGTTACCAGGGCCTAGAGAGAAAGGGAGTAAGAAGTGACTAGTAACAGGTGTGGAGTTTCTTTTTGAAGGGATGAAAATGTTTGAAATTAGATAGTAGTGGTAGTTATACAACTCCATAAATATATTAAAAACCACTTATAAAAGGATATGTTTTATCGTATATATCTCAAATTTTTAAATACATGTTTTATTTAAAATTTTTAAAGATGGTTTACTGTTTATGCTATTACAGTTGTCCCAAATTTCCCCCCACACAGTGCCCCCACTCCCTCAGGCAATCCCCACACCACTGACCGTGTCCATGGGTCCTGCGTATATGTTCTTTGTCTACTCTATTCCCTATGCCCTACTTTACATCCCCATGACTACGGTAACTACCAATCTGTACTTCTTAATCCCTTCACCTTTTTACCCATACTTCTACCCCCGACACCCTCCCATACGACAACCATATCTTTTTAAATTGATTTTACTGGGGTGACATTAGCTAATAAGACTACCTAGGTTTCAGGGCTACAATTCTACATCTGTACAGTGTATTGTGTGCTCACCATGCCAAGTCAAGTCTCCTTCCACCACCATTTCTCCCCCTTTACTCTCTCCTGCCTCTCCCATCTCCCTTTCCATATGGTAATCACCATACCATTGTCTGTCTATGAAGCAGTTTTTTTTTTTTTTTGTTTTTTGCTTAATCCCTTCACCTTTTCCAACCATCCTCCACCCCCCAAATTACAGTTACATGGTGGTTTTAGTTACCTAAACATTTATTTCCCATAACCCAGCAATTTTCAACTGGTGTGCTGTGGTGCACTAGTCTGCCACAAGAATTTTTAACACATGCAATACCTGACTCTTTAGTCAAGGGCACTGATCTCTTTTTCCTTAGATTGTCAAATAAAAGAAATGACAGCAGCGAACACAACAACAGCTATCTGGTGTGACTAAATCAAAATTATACTCATTTTCTGTTAGATCAGCAAAAAATATAATACAGTTTTTGGTGTGCCGCAGAATTTTAGTAATTAGTTTGTGTGTGCCATGAGATGAAAAAGGTTGAAAATTGCTGCCCTACTGTAATAAATATATATTGTCCTATACAAAGACATAATCTTCCACTAATCTTACCAATTTTCAAATCATCAGCCAGACTTTCTTTTGTAAGATTCAACAGTTCTTTTCCATCAATGTTATTCATTTTGAAAACACCAGCAAGGTCTTGTAACTCCTGTGCACAAAGCCATGTTGAGACGTCATCTTCAGACCAATCTTCGGTAAATGGCTTCAGTTGATCTTCTGTGCTTCTTGCTTCGAAACAAACAAACCAAAAACCCCACACAAAAAAAGGCAAGTAAAATAAGAATGAACAAAAGAAAAACTGTTTCCTTTGTAAACAGACTCACTTTGTCTTCAAATCTGTGTTTTACTGTTTTAACATCCCTTAAAAATTTTCAGAAAATAAAATAGCATGTATAATTAAAGGACTATTTAATACATTAAATACTATTTTGGGACCTTTTTTACTGAATAAAAACAATTTTTCTTCACTATATAAAATTCTTATCAGCAAAAGAATCCTTTTGGCTCTATTGCCTGCATATCAGCACCACTATTTGGTTAATTCTGGCAGTGATTAAAAAAAAACTCTTAAATTATTTGTCAATATTGCCTGAGAGGGCCAAAAATAAAACTATAATTTCTATTTTGTTTGCAGGCTATATTTATCTGAAAAAAATGAGTATGAAGTATAAATAATTAGCTTACAAAACTATGGGAAGTGTTATATACATGAATGTGTGTCCAAAGTATTTATCAACAGTTCTAACATAAGTCAACTACTTTATCACTGTCTTCTCTAAAATTATCTTTAAATTATATTCAGTATGGATGTACACTTTATATCAGAAAAAGCAATGTTAATGATTTGTCAAAGATACTGAATTTCTGATTTTAATGGTGAAGGGGTTTGAACTGGATTAAATATGTCATCTTTACTAACCTTGGCAGAGTGTTTCCGGGTCAAATTGCCAGATGTTCACAGTTTTGTCCATTGAACCAGTAGCAAGTAGAAGAATATTGGGTGCAAAGGCACAAGTTGTAACATACCTAGTTAATAAAATAAACTATTATATACCCTCAGACTAATGTTTTAATTATATTAGTACAAAGTGGCGTTAAGTTCAGACCTGGTATGCTGAGTCAACGTGTGAAGTATATTCTCAGTATTCTGGAGGGGAAAAAAAAGAAAACAGCTTTAAATTTACTCAGGCACAACTTACTAATAAAAACTTGTTTGACGTAAATGGTTTACATGCTCTATGTATTTTAACATTATTAGTCACTAATATAGGTTGAAACTTCACGCAATGAATAAAGAATAGAAACTATCCCTAATAATATTATCAGATACCAGTTCCACTCTTTCTTAGTAATCAGCACTGTTGTCTACAAGAACTTCCCCAGAAATTTTTAGGGAAATTTTTTTGTGTACTCCAGACTTTTGGTGATTTGTTTGAACTTACTAATAGTAACCTAAACATCTATAACATGAAATAATTTGTATTTTTGCTATGGCATCTGACTTGTACCCATGGCAGGACTGGTGAGTAAAAACTAGTCACTTAGATTCTGAGTACACTTAGCTGGCCATCCAGCATCTACCTGTATATAACAGATTCATATATATATTTTATGGAAAAATTTTAATGTTATAATTGTTTTTGTAAATGTAAAATCTCATGACAATTTCATCAAAATCTTTAAGGATCTACTTTACCTCATGTAAGTATTCTTTCCCAATTCCTGCCAGAACTCTAAGTAATGTGAACTTCTACATGGAGGATTACTTCCTTACTTGACCCAAACACTTTTTTTTCCAGTATATTTTATTGATGTTATTACAGTTGTCTCATTTTTTTCTCCCCTTTATTCTCCTCCAACCTGGACCCCAACTCCTACCAGCATTCCTCCCTCTTAGTTCATGTCCATGGGTGGTACATATAAGTTCTTTGGCTTCTGCATTTCCTATACTATTCTTAACCTCCCCCTGTCTATTTTGTACCTACCATTTATGCTTATTTTCCTATACCTTTCCCCCC